>JBBPBX010000658.1:100071-121981 GCA_038048925.1 Garcialebias charrua
TACCGACGACGGAGCGTCCAGCTCCTCTCTCATGCCGTCCGGGTTGAACGGGTGGAGCTGGTAGATGAAGTCCTGCTCCGGATCCTGACCGTAAACCTTCCGCTGCTGCATGTAGGACCTCCTCTGCTCCGTGTCCCGCCGCCTGCACCGCTCGTCCAGCTTCCCCACGAACTCCAGCGTCCACACCCGGTCGCTCCTGGCCTGAGGGTAGACCAGCTGCACGTAGTGGCGGATCAGGTTCAAGCGGACGGGGTCCAGCTGCTTCTTCCCGAGCGAGCCGCTGCAGTTGTACTGCTTCCTGGCGTTCTCCTGCGTGAAGAGTTCGGGGAACATGACCACCAGCAGCCGCGAGGCGAAGTTGCCGACGGACAAGCTGCATTCGTAGTTGCTCCGCAGCTGCTCTCTGGACAAAACGCACTCCCGGGGAAAGGCGAAGTTGGGCGGAGGGATCTCCAGGTTGTCAAAGTCCACCGGCGTCAGCAGCGACTTCTTGGACTTGCGGTTCGGTCGCTCGCACTCGCCGACGGAAACGCCTTCTTCGGGAAGGCTCAGCTCGTAGCCGTTCGCGTTGTCGGAGTCACTTCCGTTGCTGTTGCTGCGCGGACTCCCCAGAGCGTCCTCCGCGTGCTGGACGCACACCTGCAGCCAGCTGTCCTCGGGCACGTTGGGAAAGTTCGCTTCCATGTACCGCCTTATGACCTCCATCTTGCTGGAGTCCAGAATGCCGGAGCCTTCGGGCATCTTCCCGTCCTCGAAAACTTCGGGGAAGAGACGGTGCATGAGGAAGACCACAAAGTCCTCGGGGGAGGAGAACTCGTCCAGCTCCTCGGTGGTTTGCGTATTGGAGGCGGAGTCTGACCCCGCCAGGCTGCTCTGCTGGTTCTCCACGGACGCCTGCTCCTCTCGACCCCGCTCGTCGTCGACGAAGCAACAAGACGGAGGACGCTCCGCTTTCACGTCCGCCTGCTTCTTCGTCAGCCGAGCGCTCTCCGCGTCCCTCTGCGTCCAGAAGCGGTTGAAGAAGTCGTTAATCTGAAGGAGGCACTCTTCCTGCCACACGTCGTCGTTCTTCACCGAGGGGTAGCAGACCTCCACGTAGTTCCGGATCAGCTGCAGGTGCAGCGGCTCCGGAGTCCTCCTGCTCGCCATGCAGTCACCGGGGCACTCCTTGGCCTTGAAGAGCTCCGGGAAGAGGTGCACGAGCAGCTGACAGCCGAGCTCGCCGGCGCCGGACGTGTGCTCCGTCAGCTGACTCAGCTCGTCGCTCGTCAGCAGATACTCGGGAGGAGGCCGGAACTCCGTCGCCTTCTCAGCCGGTTTGATCTGCTTCTTTATCCGCATGACTTCCAGGGTCAACGAGTCCACTTTGCTGTGCAGCTGAGTCACGCTCGAGTTCAGGGTGTTGAGGATGAAAAACATTTTCTCGATCAGCGGGTAAAGGCTGGAGTCTGTTGTGGACGTGTGGCCTGAGGGGTCTGTGGTGGAGAAGGTGTCAGCGGGACCGTTCTGTGAAAGGACGCTGTCGAAGTTGAGCTGACCGAAGCTGTTGTGAGCGGCCTGCTGCTCCAGGCCCGGAGTGTTCCTCTTGTCCGAGATCCTGTGGGAGATGCTGAAAAGAGGCTTCCTGTAGGAGAACCTGGACGTCTCCTGAAGGTGCTCCCCATTTTCTCCAGCCGTGGCGAAGCAAAGAGGCTCGTGTCTTCTGCCCTCATCCATCAAGCTCATCTAGAAAGATTAAAAACTCTTAAATACAACAAAAACATATAATCGTGTAATATAAGATTCTCAGAAGAATGCAGCAACAAACACAAGTTTGAGCCTAAACTTAAAGAGGGACTCAACTCAAATTTAACTTTTTTTAACTGATAAACTCCCTAGAATGTGTCTAAAATGTTGTATAGCACTATGTCTGTGTTAATCTTCATATATTTGTGCGTATTAGTTTAAATCGGCAATATTTGGTCTAAAAACGTGTTTACGGTAACCCTATGGGTTGAACATAGGAATTGCAGCTTAATTTTCTTATTGGTCAAGGACTGTTCACTCTGACGTCACAAAAGTGGTTCAAGCAGAGCCAATCCCCTGCAGAGATGAGAAGGTCCTCGCTGCAGTTCATACCTTATATTAGCCTGGTTTAAACCAGACCCTTGTCCTTCACTTCGCTTCGTACTAGGGTCTGGACTTTTCCCATTGAAAAACGTTTCTTGCTGGAGGCGTGGCCTCTGCTTAGGAACAAAACCATTGGATATTTTGAACAGGGAAAGCATTCTGCTCCCTCCCCTCAGAGCCACCCCCCGTGCTCTGGTGAACTTGACTGACAGCTGCTCCGCCTCTTGCAGCGTTTCTCTCGCTGCGCAAATTCTGTGTTTATATGTTATAAAACGTTTTAATACAATAAAATCAAACCATGGATCGCTGGTCCAGCTCACCAAAACACCAGAAAATCTGATGGGACTCGGTCAGCAACTAAAACCCGAGTTTAATTCTCGTGACAACCTGAGGCATTTCCGTGTTCATTTTACTCAGCAGGAGGGTGGAGGAGAAGGAGGACGAGGGAGCGATTACTTAACTTTTGGGAAAAAACAAAACAAAAGAAAACTCCAGATAAGGGATTAAGAAGGGGAAATTAATAAATTTGTGTCACATATAAAACAATCCTGCATCGCTTTGCATCGCTTTGAATGAGAACATGCCGCTGCTCGCTGACTGAGCGCTGGCAGAGCCCTTTTATAGGGCTCTGCGCGCTGGGACTGGTGGGGGCGTGGGTTAGGGTCCAAAACTCCACCCCTTCTGTTCTCTGATTGGTCCGAACAAAAATCTACCGGAGAAATCCTTGTGGGTGGGTGCAGTCCCAGACTGTGCAGTGAAGGGAAATGAGAATTGAGCGGAGCTGTGCAGGAAGGCGAGGGCCAGGCTAACCTTATATGGAAGTGGTACATTGCACGCCGGAAAAGTACTGCAACAACGCATATTATAGTTTTTGGAATGGCACTAGTTATTTGTGTATTTTAACTTATTTATTTTAAGAATACTTTTCACCTCATCGAAACTATTTGGTTGTATTTGTTTACTTATTGTGCGATGGACGAGTGATGCCTGAATGCCAAGTTGGGGCAGTGGTGGAGGTGCAGGTTTGGGATCTGAAAGAGCCAGGTTCGATCCCCGGTCACGGAAAACCTTGTGGTATTATTTTCATTTTTTTTAAGCCTTTTGTTTTGGATAGATCGTGTGAGAATAGATGAATACATCTACATAATTATTCTTTGTTGTTGCTTGTTGTAAGTTGTTTGCTAGAGTTTTAGCTTGTTGCTAGAGGGGGCGTGAACACAGCACAACCACCCACCTCCTCCCCTCCTTGTCTCTCGACACTCCCATTTTCATGAGGAGTTTGAATCTGGTCTGGGGGCGGAGCTACCGTTTCACAGTGGAGTTTAGTCCCTCTTTAATTTATTTTATATTTTGCTTTAGAAAGTATTGATTTTTTCTTAAAATGCAAGTTTTTTTCCCCTCTGTCAAAACAGATTTCTGATATTGGTTGTTTATCCCACAACTTTTGTTAATTAAAAATGTGTCTTTTAGCTGACGTTTTGCTAAATTCGGTCTTTTGTTACTGTTTTGTTCATGTTAGTCTTTAGCAGCAGTTGTGCTCCTCTTAGCTATATTCTGCTACTTTTAGCTACAGTTTGGCCATTTTTGGACAAGATGTTTCTAATGTGAGTGATATTACGTCGGAGGTGGAGGAAAACGGTCCTGGTAACTTTTTTAAATGTGGGACTAAAAGACATGTCCTGATCAAAAACAACACCAAAGATTTTAACTTTAGAGCTGGAGACCAGATTGATGCCATCCAGAGGAAGTGAAAGGCTGCAAAATTGAGTCCTAAGATTCTCAGGTCCATAAACCAAAACCTCAGTCTTGTCTTGAGTTTAAAAGCAGAAAATTTAGGGTCATCCAGGTTTTTATGTCTTCAAGACATGCTTGTAGTCTAAGTAGCTGATTGGATTCATCGGGTTTCAAGGAAAAATATAACTATCATCAGCATAAAAATGAAAATTTATCCCATGCTGTTTAACAACTTCACCTAATAGAAGCATATATAAAAAGTACTGGTCCAAACACTGAACCCTGAGGAACTACTCGATGATTATTTTTTGTGTATAAATAAGATTTATTATTTATATTTATAAACTGGAATCTATCAAATATGATTCAAACCAATTTAGAGCCGTTCCTGTAATTCCAATATCACGTTCAAGTCTCTGAAGTAAAATATTGTGATCAACTGTATCAAATGCAGCACTAAGGTCAAACAGGACCAGTGTAGATACCTGTCTGTTGTCAGAGACCATGAGAATATCATTAGTGACTTTTACTAGTGCTGTTTCTGTGCTATGATGAGACCTAAACTCTGACTGAAACTCTTCAAATAGATTATTTCTGTTCAGATGTTCACGCAACTGACCTGCAATGATTTTCTCAAGAATTTTTTTTAGATGAAAGTTAGATTAGATATATTATTATATAATAATATATATATAATATTATATTATATATATATATACTGGTACAGTATATATATATAATAGATGGATTACAGTATTGAGAATGCATCAGGATATTAGATATAGGTCAACGATTAGCCAGAATACCTGAATCAAGATTATGTTTGTTAAGTAAAAGTTTAATTACAGCAACCTTAAAGCGATGTGGTACATAACCATTTATTAGAAACAAATTAAGCAGATCCAAAATGGAAAAATTAAACAGTCAAAAAAATTATTTAAAAAGTCTTCAGTTGATCCAAAATGCTGCTGGCAGAGTCTTAACTGGAGTTAGTAGAAGAGATTATATTTCTCCAGTTTTAGCTTCTCTCCACTGGATCCCTCTGTCAAATACAGAATTTAATTCTTACTTCTACAAAGCTCTCAATAACCTAGCTCCATCTTATATTGCATATCTTATGCTGTCTTTACTTGCTCTACTCTACATCTTTGTATTTGTATTTACCGTATTTCTATCCTTAACATGTTTTTTTTTTTGTCTTTCTTCTAGAAAGTGCATCTGAACCTGCCAATCTATGTTTCTTTCTCCTTCCTGTTCTTTCAAACCCCAGCCAGTCGAAGCAGATGGCCGTGATTCTGCTGGAGGTTTCTTCCTGTTAAAAGGGAGTTTTTCCTTTCCACTGTTGCCTTTGTGCTCGCTCAGGATGGGAGACTGCGATGAAGTGAAGATTCAACACAATCTGCTGGCTTCTTTAGATAGATACCTTTTACAAGTTGGCTTTTATGTGCTTGAATGTTTCTGTACATTGCCCTGAGATGACTTCTGTTGGGACTTGGGGCTATATAAATAAACTGAATTGATTTTACAAAGGAATACTTAAAACTTAAGATTAACTAAAAGATGACGCACACCGTTTTGTTTTGTATTTTTTGCTGATCTTTGCAGGTTTATATTCCTGTTTGTTTGCTGTCAGGCGTATTTTTGGACTTGACACTCTTTTTGTCATCAACGCGATCAATATTTTAACAAAAAAACAAATAAATAAACTTCACGGCGAGACGAGTTTCTAGGCTTGTAGCTCCTTGATGGGTCACTTTGTTGGTTTTAAGCGGCTCGAGCGGCGTTATTTTTAGCGATGGGCTGATACAACTTACGAACTTGGAACACGTTCAGTCTTTCATCCAACTGTAACGAAACGCGTCAGGATACAACTTTTAAAACTTGTCAACTGACTGGTTGTCTGTTTGGTGAGTTTAGGTTTTCATGACTGAAGAGTTTATAAATCAGCTTTAAGTTGTTAAGGAGAAAAACATTTATCTGATAATGGTATAAAATCCTGATCAAATTTATTTATTATTATTATTTATTTATTTATCTGGTAAAACCTGATGAGTGGATTAAGACTAGTCAGGTCTAATGTTACCTCACTGGAGACTCGGGCTCTCTTGCTGCTGGCGGACTGATGTGCATCAGGGACGACCTCTGCAGACCTTTTATTGACCTCTGTGGCTGCAGGAGATCCTCCCTCGCGTCTTCGAGACGGTTCACAAATAGCAAAATCCACTTCTTCCTCCTTAACGTCTCGGACGTGTTCTGTAAACGACACACGATTGAAGAAAACAAATGCAGCGAAGACACCACGACAGCCGCGGTGCAGGTGCGAGGGACTCACCTTTTTCAAGCATCGCTTCTTCTGAAACCTCTCCATGCTCACAGGAATTCATAGCCTGGAAATAAACACATCGTGTTACTAAAACTATAACAAGTGTCACGAGCCACTATCCTTAAAAACAAGGATTTTTGGTTTCTGGTTCCACAGACCCTTGACAGATTTAGGTTATTTTGTAATAAATAAAAAATTCTAACTCTACGGAGCTAAACTACCGTGCAGCCACGAGTTTTATTTGAAACAAGATGTCATTAAACCCTAAATAATGGAGTCTGTTGTTCTCACTGAGCAGGCGAGCTCTGACCATGTGACAAATATCATGCATGTTTTACACTTAATGTGATTTTACAGTGAACTATAAAATATATATTTTTTATCTTTGACCGTTTAGACTTCACTGAGCAGGCGAGCTCTGACCATGTGACAAATATCATGCATGTTTTACACTTAATGTGATTTTACAGTGAACTATAAAATATATATTTTTTATCTTTGACCGTTTAGACTTCACGTCTGAAATGGCATTTCGATACTTTTCAAGAATTTTTAAATCTCTGACTGACATTGGGCTTTTTGTCCTTTTCCCTAAAAAAATTTCAAATGTACATATTTAATTTGAAGGGATGCTTTAAACAAAACATTTGCTACAAAGAAGTTTTCTCCGGATTAAAGCCACGGCTTCCAATTACCGTAATTTCCGCACTTTAAGTCGCTCCGCCCCATACGTCGCATTAGTCCAATTTGTCCAATAAAGTGGAAAAATCCATAAACGGGTCGCACCTCCGTATACGTCACATCTATTATGGGTCACCGCTGATGCATCGCGTATGTTACGCGTCACCGCCCTGCTGCATTTGGTGGCCACAGTAGTGTACACGGAAAGACTTTAACAAGATTAACACGGTAAAAACAATTATTTGTTTGCTTAAAATTATAGCAAAGATGTGTCTTAGCTCTAACCTCGAACGGCTTCGAGGCGATTCTGGTCCACCATCCGGCGTCTCAGGGGGGGAAAGAGGTACGAGACCAACACCATTTATGGTGGAGGTGGCGTGCTGCTGACCTCAACTCGGGATGTTGTGAGTCGGTGGGCGGAATACTTCGAAGACCTCCTCAATCCTACTGGCACGTCTTCCACTGAGGAAGCAGAGCCTGGGGACTTTGGGTCGGGTTCTCCGATCTCTGGTGCTGAGGTCGCCGAGGTGGTTAAAAAGCTCCGCGGTGGCAAGGCTCCGGGGGTGGATGAGATTCGCCCGGAGTTCCTTAGGGCTCTGGATGTTGTAGGGTTGTGTTGGCTTACGCGACTCTGCAATATCGCGTGGACATCGGGGGCAGTTCCCTTGGATTGGCAGACTGGGGTGGTGGTTCCCCTATTTAAAAAGGGGGACCGTAGGGTGTGTTCCAACTATAGGGGGATCACACTCTTAAGCCTCCCTGGTAAGGTCTATTCAGGGGTTCTGGAGAGGAGGGTCCGTCGGATAGTCGAACCTCGGATTCAGGAGGAGCAGTGTGGTTTTCGTCCTGGTCGTGGAACACTGGACCAGCTCTACACCCTCAGCAGGGTCCTGGAGGGTGCGTGGGAGTTTGCCCAACCAGTTTACATGTGTTTTGTGGACTTGGAGAAGGCATTCGACCGCGTCCCTCGGGGGGTTCTGTGGGGGGTACTCCGGGAGTATGGGGTACCAGGCCCTTTGATAAGGGCTGTTAGGTCCCTGTACGACCGGTGTCAGAGCTTGGTCCGCATTGCCGGCAGTAAGTCAGGCTCGTTTCCGGTGAGAGTTGGACTCCGCCAAGGTTGCCCTTTGTCACCGATTCTGTTCATAACTTTTATGGACAGAATTTCTAGGCGCAGCCAAGGTGTTGAGAGGATCCGTTTTGGTGGCCTTAGAATCGCTTCTCTGTTTTTTGCAGATGATGTGGTCCTATTGGCTTCATCAGCTCGTGATCTACAGCTTTCGCTGGAGCGGTTTGCAGCTGAATGTGATGCGGCCGGGATGAGGATCAGTTCCTCCAAATCCGAGGCCATGGTCTTGAGCCGGAAAAGGGTAGCATGCCCTCTCCGGGTCGGGGAGGAGGTCCTGCCCCAAGTGGAGGAGTTTAAGTATCTCGGGATCTTGTTCACGAATGAGGGAAAACTGGAGCGTGAGATCGATAGGCGGATAGGTGCAGCGTCCGCAGTGAAGCGGGCGCTGTACCGGTCTGTCGTGGTGAAGAGAGAGCTGAGTCAAAAGGCAAAGCTCTCAATTTACCGATCGATCTACGTTCCCACCCTCATCTATGGTCATGAGCTTTGGGTTATGACCGAAAGAACAAGATCTCGGATACAAGCGGCTGAAATGAGTTTTCTCCGCAGGGTGGCTGGACTCTCCCTTAGAGATAGGGTGAGAAGCTCAGTCATCCGGGAGGGACTCGGAGTAGAGCCGCTGCTTCTCCACATCGAGAGGAGCCAGTTGAGGTGGCTCGGGCATCTGGTTAGGATGCCTCCTGGACGCCTCCCTGGTGAGGTGTTCCGGGCACGTCCCACCGGGAGGAGACCCAGAGGAAGACCCAGGACGCGCTGGAGGGACTATGTTTCTCGGCTGGCCTGGGAACGCCTTGGGATTCCCCCGGAGGAGCTGCTCCAAGTGGCTGGGGAGAGGGAAGTCTGGGCCTCCCTACTTAGGCTGCTACCCCCGCGACCCGACCCCGGATAAGCGGAAGAAGATGGATGGATGGATGGATGGATGTGTCTTAGCTTAACCGTTCCTTAATAAATGCACGTAATTGTCAAATCAGCTGGATTTAAAAAGTAGTTTTGCCACGTGCACGCGCAGGACCGATGCATTTCTTTAAAATTTAGCAAGATAAAAACTTTAAATATATATTTGTTAGCTGACATTATAGCAAAAGTGTTTCTGAGCTTAAAAGTTCCTTAATAAATTCACGTAATGGTCAAATCTGCTGGATTTAAATTGTTTCACTTTGACGTCTTCCAAACGGTCGCGCGCGCTGCGAAAATAAATTATAAATAAATCAACTTTTAGCTCAAACATCTCCTACAGCTAATAGGTTGTAAATATCCATCCAGTGATTACTTTCTGTAAGTTTCATCAAAATCTGTTGTGTTGAGCTGTTTTGCTAACGAACACTAGTTCAGACCTCCAGCGTTCAGGAGGTCGGGCTGCGACAGAGTCCGAGCAGAGGAGGCTTTTTTCAGACACATGAGCTGAGAACGGTCGGTGGACCCTAGCGGCCGAAAGTGGTACTGCTCCCTTTTTTTCATCAGAATGAATGGAAACGGTCATATCTTAGCCACAAATTGGTCTAAAAATATGGGGAAAAATCCATAAATATATCACTTCGCCCCATAAGTCGCAGGACATTAAAATTAGTTAAAAAACTGTGACTTATAGGCTGGAAAATACGGTATTTTAAAAACATTTAATCTTACTTGTTGCTGTGTTTTTGTAAAAAAAAAAAAACAGAACGTGCCGCCGCTTTGGTGTGGGGGATAAGAGCGCCGCTGAGCGCGGCACATATTGAGGCTGAGCCTCTCTGCAGGCGTCGCGTCCCAGACCTGACGAGCTATTTCTGCAGTGTCTCTCCCTTCTCTCTAACCGTTTCGCCCTCTCCCTCTACAATAAAGGCCACTAGAGCCCAAAAATGTAAAAAAATAAAATAAAAAATAAAAACAGAACAAAAGTATATTTATATTAAAAATATATATATATACACAGTATATATATATATATATATATATATATATATATATATACAGGTAGTCCCCGAATTACGAGCGCTCTGATCTGCGAGGTTCCAGACTTACGAGCTGCGAATTTTTGGAAAAAACGAAAAAAATACTGAGTTTTCATGTGTTTTTTCACTACAGTTAGCAAGTTAAGCATATAAACACACGTTTCCGATCATTTTTATGCACTCAAAAGTAGTTTTTAGATGAAAATAGAGTGTTTTTAGGTGCGCTGGCGAAATTTACGAGCGGACTTCCGGGTTGCGAATTTTTGGAAAAAACGAAAAAAATACTGAGTTTTCATGTGTTTTTCCACTACAGTTAGCAAGTTAAGCATATAAACACACGTTTCCGATCATTTTTATGCACTCAAAAGTAGTTTTTAGATGAAAATAGAGTGTTTTTAGGTGCGCTGGCGAAATTTACGAGCGGACTTCCGGGTTGCGAATTTTTGGAAAAAACGAAAAAAATACTGAGTTTTCATGTGTTTTTTCACTACAGTTAGCAAGTTAAGCATATAAACACACGTTTCCGATCATTTTTATGCACTCAAAAGTAGTTTTTAGATGAAAATAGAGTGTTTTTAGGTGCGCTGGCGAAATTTACGAGCGGACTTCCGGGTTTACGAGAGAAATGGCGGCCGTTCCAAATTACGAGATTTCCGGTTTACGAGCGCCCCCTTGTGACGGATCTCGCTCGTAAATCGGGGAATACCTGTATATATATATATATATATAGTATGAATATAACATCTAAGACGCTTGGGGGCTAGAGTGGGTTAATTCCTCATTAGTCAACATGTTTGCTTGTTTTTACGTTTATGAGGTTGTATTCTACCCTGAGGCTGTTAGACTCATGAATATCTAACCAGAATACAGGTGGTCCCCGACTTACGACGGCCTCGACTTACGACGTTCCGGACTTACGAACGCGCTTACGAACAGTACTGTTCTACAGTAAATACAGCATTTTTTAGATGAAAGTGTGTTAGCTAACCGTTTGTAAATAAAGTTCTGTGCATGTTTATGAACCAGTACAGTATGTACTAGGCATGTAACGGTTATAATGGGTTTACCGAACCGTTCCGGTACACCACGTTCGGTTCGGTCCACCTGCGTACCGTTTCGGTTATTTTTTCACTCATTAAACGTTCTTAACAGGGGAATATATGCACCGCGGAACAAAATTTCCTGGGCGCGTTTCAGCACGGACCTATTTTCGCGTGGCACGCGCAGCATTTAGCCGTTAGCATCTCGTGCGGTCTCCTGTTTTTGAACGTTATAACTTTCTTTTTAAAAGACGAGCGCACGCGCAGCTTGTGTGGACTTTGTTTCATGAAGACTCTGCAGCAGCTGATTGCGTGACGCAGCTCTCTGTGCAGCAGCAACACGTCACGTGAAAGCACTGGAAACTGTCATCTGAACGTGAACAGCAGCTGCATTAAAACTCCTTCATCCGAACGTGAATGAAGAGCTGTATTAAAACTTCATCTGAACGTGAACAGCAGCTGTATTAAAACTCCTTCATCCGAACGTGAATGAAGAGCTGTATTAAAACTTCATCTGAACGTGAACAGCAGCTGCATTAAAACTCCTTCATCAGGTAATCACAGCGGTCCACAAGCTGTAGCCTATGAGTTTTTAAATTTCTGAATCTGTCTGAACGTTGTTATATGCGCAGGCTTTAAAGTTGCTGAGCGTCACTATGAGACATTCATCACGTCAACACTTCAAAAAGTTCAGCTCTTTATGAAAAAACTAACTGATGTTGTCAACAACAAGCCCTGGACCAGATTAAAGCCCTGCCTGCCATGATGATGAAGAGTGAGAGATTCAATTGTTCAAGAGGTATTGTTTTATTATCTAAATAATCTTTTTTTTTAAATCATAATCTTATTAACTTGTTTTTTTAAATCTCTTTTGTTTTTTATTTCCAGTCTGTGACAGAGGTAAATCCACCTGCAGCTAAGTGATGACTGAACTGAACTCTGAACTGTTCCCACAGTCCCACCTGTCCCACCAAGAAGAAGTTGTGAGTACACAACAGAGGACAAATACAGCCACACTGCTGCTACTGAACAAAAACTTGAACAAAAACTTGATTAGTTAGATTGTAAACAGTCTGTTGCTGCTTATTGTTCTGGTTCTGACTGTTATTGCATTTATTAAGATTTTTATTATTGTTAGTATAGTTTATTTATTGTAGAGTGCTGTTTATTTAAAATCAGAGTCAGAGTCAGAGAGTCTTTATTGTCATTTGCACCGCATGTGGTACATGTGATGAAAACGAGATTATGTACACGGGGTCCCAGTTACATCCAACAACAAATGCAAGAGAAAAACAGTAATAACATCTAGAATTAACTAAGAAAAACATCAACTAGTAATACACTAAGCCCTAATATAGTGGAAAAACATCATTATAAACAGCAGCACGAACATGAGTCTGTATGAGCAGATGGTCACAGATGAACACAGATGAACACAGCAACAAGAAAACAGATCAGCATCAGCATGATGTGATATTTTGCAGTGTTTATTTTTATTTTATTTTTATTTATTCATTCATGAGTCTAACAGCCTCAGGGTAGAAGCTGTTCCTCAGTCTAGTGGTTCTACATTTGATGCTCCTCAACCTCCGTCCTGAGGGGAGTGGGGCAAAGAGTGTGTGTGCTGGGTGAGTGAGGTCTTTCATGATGCAGGTGGCTCTTTTCCTGCATCTGGAGGTGTAAATGTCTGTGATGGTGGGGAGACTGACTCCGACAGACCTCTGTGCAGCCTTCACCACTCTCTGTAGAGCTTTCCTCTCTGCAACTGTGCAGCCTCCATGCCACACGTTGATGCTGGAGCACAGGAGCTCTCCACTGCACACCTGTAGAAGGAGGTGAGAACTGGGCTGCTCAGACCAGCTCGTCTCAGCCGTCTGAGGAAGTAGTCTCTGATGACCTTTCTTGATCAGGCTGGTGGTGTTGTTGGTCATCCAAATGGGTCACTTTTATTTATTACTACAATACAATACAAACATATTTTTTGCACATTTTCAAAATAAACATTTTGTAAGTCTTTAGTTTGTAAATTTTTTTTTTTTTAAATTTGTACCGAAAAAACCCGAAAATAAACCGAACCGAGCTCTCCTTGTAGTTGAACCGAACCGAAATGTGATTTTAGCGTACCGTTACACCCCTAGTATGTACGCTTGTTCAGTCTCATGTTGATAAACGGGTGTGCGGCGCAGCGTTAGCATACATTTTCCAACTTACGACCAAAAATCCGGACTTACGAACGCCACGTGTAACGCGTTCCGACTTACGCATTTTCGAGTTACGAACGGTGCGTAGGAACGGAACTCGTTCGTAAGTCGGGGACCACCTGTACCGGTAATCACTGTGAAATATCACATCATGTTGCTGCTGATCTGTTTCATGCTGCTGTGTTCATTCGTGCTCATCTGCTCATACAGACTTATGTTCGTGCTGCTGTTTGGAGTACCGTATTTTCCGGTATATAGGTCGCGGCTTTATCATTTTTGCATGCCCTGCGACCTATATTCAGGTGCAACCTATTTATGGCTTTTTATAAAATAATACATATTTGCTATAATTTTTATCAAACAAACAATTGTTTTTAAGTGTTAATCTTCTTAAAAGCCTTGCTGTGCGCTCCTGTGGAAGAGACGTTTGCAGCAGAGCTAAACAAGGTCCACCTTTTGACGTAGGTGCAACCTATATTCAGGTGCGACCTATATATGGATTTTTCCAAATTTTGGGTAATAATTGGACAATGCGACCTATACTGTATTCAGGTGCGACCTATATTTTGGAAAAAACGGTAATGTTTTTTCTATGATATTAGTACTTAGTGTATTTTTAGTTGTTTTTCTTAGTTCATATCTTAGATGTTACTACTGTTTTTCTTTTACTTTTTATTGTTGGATGTAACAGGGACCCTGTGTTCATAATCTCGTTTCATCACATGTACCACATGTGGTGCGAATGACAATAAAGATTATCTGACTCTGACTTAATAAATATCTAAGACAAACAAATATAAATGCCAGTCAAAAGTTTGAGACTCAAAAAGATTAAAATTGTTCGGCCAACAGGGGCCCAACAATGTTTGAGGGGGGACCAGTGCCCCCCACTTGGGGGACCTTGTTGCGCCCCTGCTCTTTGGGTTTTGTAAGGGGGAAAGGGGGTCTCCATTTACAACCAGCTACTTCCTCATTCCTCCTCCACCCATGAGCGTTTTGGACCGAGCCACAGCCGAACACTGCTCCTCAAGCGTCCTCGACAAGGTTAACGGTCCGCCTCGCGCCACTGTCCACGAAGGATGTCCCCCACGAGCTCTCCTCTCTGGGTGGACTGACGGTAAACGCGCGTGAGCGGCGGCTGGAGCTCACCTTTTCTCTTCCGTGTCATCCTTCAGGGCCGGTGGGGGAACGCCGGGCGCGTCTGCGGAGTGTCGCGGTAGTTTACCGGGAGGCGATTTACCGTCTTGTTGTGAATGTTTTTTTTTTTAATGTTGTTGTTTTTTTTTCCGCTTTTCTCTCTCGTCTTCTCGGTCGTCTCGCGTGAAGTGACGGAAGCAGCGCGAGATGCGTCGCGTTCCCCCGACTCGGTGGGAGTTTCGTGTGTTTTTCGGGAGCCGCATCTTGTGACTCAAACGACCTAAAAAAAAGAATCGGTTCTTTTCGAGTATGCTGTGTAACTATTCATTCAACTTTTTTTCATTCAACCTTTATTTAGTCAGGTAAATCTTTTGAACCTCATGGGCTCATTTACGAAAGCGACCTGCTAAAACTAAAGAACAATGAACAGCAGTGGTAGAATTTCCTTAAACAATAAACAAAAACAAACAAACAATAAACAATAATAATAATAATAATAATAATTGTCTAATCTTGTCATCTGCGTATGTTTCCCATACACAGACGAAATTCGTCTCTGCATTTAACCCAACCACCTACCAGGCGGTGCAGTGAGCAGCCATAGAAGGCGCTCGGGGAGCTGGAGAAATAGGTGTGCACTCATAGACACCCCAAGATGTGTAGTGGCCGGGACGCGAACCCGCGTCCTTCGGGTCCCAAGTCAAACGCCCTAACCACTACACCATCTTAGCTCCTCAATAGAAAACAAAAGAGAGAAAAAAAACAAAAGAAAGTTTATTTTTTATTTTTTTAACAAAGTATCAAAAAACTAGCAAAACATTATAAGGTAGACGTATAAAATCAAAGACAGGAACAAATCTGCATTGGTTTTTGCCAGGATTCCAACAGATTCTGAAAACCATTTAGAGAAGTCAAGGTCGAGAGCTTCAGATCTTTTTGTAAGATATTCCATGAAGCAGGAGCGGAGTAGGAGAAGGCCCTTTTTCCAAGTTCAGTCCTCACTGACGGAACACTGCAGGTAATCATGTCCTGAGAGCGCACACTGTAGCTGCACTCACGCAAAGACATGTAGGAGGAGATGTATGAGGGCAGCAGACCAAGAAGTGATTTAAAGATGAAAATGTACCAGTGGAAGAGTCTGCGTGAGGTTAATGATGTCCAGTTAACCAGTGAATACAGGGTGCAGTGGTGGGTACGATAATCACAACCAGTTATGAATCTTAGTGCACCATGATAGACAACATCCAACATCCGCAGGTAACTTTTATTTATACAGGTTAGTCTCAGTGAGACACAAGGACTCATTTACAAAAGAGGCCTGTTTTAAACAAAGAACACAGATGCATTACAGAAAACAATAGACAAGATCTAAAAAGCATAAACGTAAAATGAAAAAAGATACTAAAAATGAAACAAAAGCAGCTACATTATAAAACGATGTAAAATACTAAAAACAGGAACATGTCAGCATTAGTTCCTGATTTTAATTTTTTACATCACAGTATAACATAGCTGCTTTAGTTTTGTTTATAGTACTATACACAGTATATTTTGTTCAGCATATTTTTCAAATATTTTGACAATGTGGAATTTAAATTATTTTTACGGTTTCATTCTCAGTTTTTTCCTTCTGGGACAGTATCGTTCAGTAATCCACATTTGTCAA
Organism: Garcialebias charrua; assembly: GCA_038048925.1. Taxonomy (NCBI): domain Eukaryota; kingdom Metazoa; phylum Chordata; class Actinopteri; order Cyprinodontiformes; family Rivulidae; genus Garcialebias; species Garcialebias charrua. The sequence continues at coordinate 116,023 of JBBPBX010000658.1, forward strand.
ACAGATCCGAACTTGTGCCCAGCGATCCAAACAGGCAGGTCCAACAGTTTCATTTTGGGCATCTGATATTTTTTTTACCTTGCAGACACATTTGGTTGGTTTTAGCACATTAATATATATGACCGCTAGCTAGACTTGACAAGAGCTCAAGCCCAGCAATAGCTGCAGCGAAACCTGCTGAGTTCAACAGTGGAGATATTCTGTTTTTAAATCCATTTGGAGCAGACAGATGGGACCAGAACAGAAAACTGAATAACAGAGGGAAGTCAAAGAACAGGAAATTTATGTTAACTTGGTAGGACCTTTTTTAACCGTTGCTTCCATGTGTGTGGTTGTGGAGGGTCAATGGTTGAAGCAGTGATCTTGTAGAGGAATGCAAAAAAACAAAATAAAAATTTGGGGGGTGTTTCATAATTAAGATTTTCATAAAATCTGGTAGACCATTTAGCAAGGTCAATAATTAGAAATGGCATTTAATCCTCAAAATCTTAATCTAAATCTTGTTTTCTGACAGGTATGTCTCAGAAATAATCTTTAATTCTAACCTTTTTAATTTTCTTTAAAATTGGCCCTTTTCTTCAGCTGGGAAACCCTTTAATTGTTTTGTGTCATTGCCGAGTTCCCTTTTAAAAATAGAACTAAAATTCCCAATGACGTCACTCCAGAGTCTGGAGTCCAGACCAATACAATTTACACATTAAACCGGCAAAGCTTGTTGCCTGGTGATAAATTGACAAATTTCAACAAACTATGATGAGTTTAATAATAGTACTCACTCTACGTGTAAAAACTTTCTAATTTTGACTTGTTTAGCCAGCACATGCGCTTCTGGTCACAATCTTGAGGTAGTTCTTTTAATTAAGAATTAAAAGGATGATTTTACCTTTTCAGACTGGTGGAACTGTGCTTCCATAGTTGAGCAACAGTTAAGGGGAATGAATACATAAACAATGTTTTAAAAAATGCTTTTGATTCTTGTAAATGAGTCGTCACTTTGAGCTTGCTCAGCCGTGACCGCACACCTCAGAATAAACATTAAAATGTATTTAATGCATTTACAAGTCGTTTTAAATCGTTATAATAGCTAAATAACAAAGTTGTAGAAAAGTGACACAATTTAAGTTTTTGCCCACTGTCTGGTGCATTTCTTATTTGTTTGGAATTACTTTTTAAAGCTTAACGCAGCTCTATTTAAAATAGATTAACTATTTCATTTAATGAGTTGCATGTTTTAATGATTTGCAACCAAAAGTCTATCATTTTTGAAGTAATATTAAATGCACTACATTGCCAAAAGTATTTGGTCACCCATCCAAATGATCGAAATCAGGTGTTCCAATCACTTCCATGGCCACAGGTGTATACGGTAAACTGAAGCACCTAGCATGCAGACTGTTTTTACAAACATTTGTGAAATAATGGGTCTTTCTCGGGAGCTCAGTGAATTCCAGCGTGGATCTCATAGGATGCCACCTACGCAACAAATCCAGTCGTGAAATTCCCTCGCTCCTAAATATTCCACAGTCAACTGTCAGCTGCATTATAAGAAAATGGAAGTGTTTGGGATTGACAGCAACTCAGCCATGAATTGGTAGGCCACGCAAACTGACGGAGCGGGGTCAGCAGATGCTGAAGCGCATAGTGCGAAGAGGTCACCAACTTTCTGCAGATTCAATCACTACAGACCTCCAGACTTCATGTGGCCTTCAGATTAGCTCAAGAACAGTGCGCAGAGAGCTTCATGGAATGGGTTTCCATGGTCGAGCAGCTGCATGCAAGCCATACATCACCAAGTGCAATGCACAGCGTCGGATGCAGTGGTGTAAAGCACGTCATTGGACTCTAGAGCAGTGGCACATTCTCTGGAGTGATGAATCACGCTTCTCCATCTGGCAATCTGATGCACGAGCCTGGGTTTGGCGGTTGCCAGGAGAACGGTACTTGTCTGACTGCATTGTGCCAAGTGTAAAGTTTGGTGGAGGGGGGACTAGGTGTGGGGTTGTTTTTCAGGAGCTGGACTTGGCCTCTTAGTTCCAGTGAAAGGAACTCTGACTGCTTCAGCATCCCAAGACATTTTGGACAATTCCATATGGGAACAGTTTGGAGCTGGCCCCTTCCTCTTCCAACATGACTGTGCACCGGTGCACAAAGCAAGGTCCATAAAGACATGGATGGCAGAGCCTGGTGTGGATGAACTTGACTGGTCTGCACAGAGTCCTCACCTCAACCCAATAGAACACATTGGGGATGAATTAGAGCGGAGACTGTGAGCCCGGCCTTCTCGTCCAACATCAGTATGTGACCTCACAAATGCGCTTCTGGAAGAATGGTCAAAAATCTCCACAAACACACTCCTAAACCTTGTGGACAGCCTCCTCAGAAGAGTTGTTCTAGCTGCAAAGCGTGGACCAACGTCACATTGAACCCTATGGATTAGGAATGGGATGTCACTTAAGCTCATGTGTGAGTCAAGGCAGGTGAGCAAATACTTTTGGCAATGTAGTATATTAATGCTACACTGAGTGAAGTGTGTGGGTTTCTGAGGAGCTGCCAGGAATAGAGGACATCAAATGGACCACAGCGCCACCATGTGTCTAAAACCTGAAGCTACATGTTAATGACAGGTTTCAGTCTGATTTACCTGGAGTCTTCTGTGTGTGTCGATTTGTTTTTTTCTTATATTTTTGGGACCTTTTTGGTATAATTACCTCTCTTGACAATACCAGTAGTCCTCGAGTAGATCAAAACCCGGCCTTGATGAGGTGGAACATCGTTTTCGGGTAAAGGTCCGGATGATTTGTATTGAAGGTGTTACAGGTTTTGTCTGCTCATCTGTTAGCTATAAATCAAATTAGAACCTTGTTGTCCATCAGTAACCAAACCTACACATGAAACACAAAAGGTCAAAGGTCACCGAGCCCAAAAATTTGCCGTTAAACACTTCTGAAACTCAGACGGCAGCTGGCAGCGTCTCGGGGAAACGATCAGGGAGCAGAAACTCATGAATTGTCACACTGATTCGCGAGATGTTTCAGAAAGACGTCGTTAAGCGGGTCTTGAGCTGAGCCACAAGTCCTCTGATGTCAGACGTACCCCCCTAAAAAAAAAAGAAACATACTTCTGTTAATCACTGGAGCCTTCACATGCCCGACGCTCCGTCTCCACAAATATGTCGACGATATAACAAGACAACGTGTGGCTCTCATTATCTGGCTAATGAGCTGTCTCCATGGCGGCCTGATCCGTCAACCAATGGAGCGAGCAGCCATGAGCAGGAGAACGGGGGCCTCGCGTGGCCTGGGGTCAACCGAGCGGCGGCTTGGATGAGGGGCCGGCGTGCAGCACTTAACACGGGGAAGGAGCTCGTTAAAGTGTCATTTTTGGCCAATATGCTCGTCGGTGTCGAAGAGGCCAATCAGCCATACTGTTCCCATCTCAGGCGAACGACTTTCATCCATCACTGTCGGCTCTATGATGACATTAGCAGGTGTTTACTGATGGGCCATTCAGAGGAAGACAAATGGAGGCTCCAATGGCCCCCCCACACTCTGATTCACTCAATTTTACACACAGGTTGACTCCTGCAGGGAAAAGGCTGCAGCAGAGCTGATCTTGAAGAAAAACGTCACTGGTGATTACTTACAGGGACTCTGTGCACTTCAGATTGAAGGCCGAGGATTAAAACGTGCAGGGTTAAATTATTTTCAGGTAATAGAATCGTTAAACTTGGTCAAACGTCATAAAGGGAGCAGAAAGAAGCAGGATGAGCAATAAAATAATAAAAAAAAGGGATAAATTGTTGGTCTTAGTTCACAAATAAAACTAATGCAGGTTCTGGCATCCACAAAAAGTTTCTTATTCAGGAAAAGCAACTATCTGAAAATAAATGTTAAGCATTTTCATCATTTTTGGACTGGCTTTTTTAACATGACACTACAGGAATTAAACCATCTTAATAAAAAAGGTAACGTTAAAGACACATCCTTTATTATTTAGTAAAAACAACCATTTACTTTAAAAAATATGCTATTTTTATTCATAAGTTGTGAATGTTAAAATGGAAAATAGTTGTAACGGCTCTTTCACTTCAACTAATCCAGTCAAATAACCATTTTTTTCCTCTTTACGACAAACAAAACAATAAAAACAAGGAGGTGCACACAGACTTATGAGCCCCATCATCTTTAAAAATAGTGCAGATTAAAGAACAAACTATAAAATAATGACTAATCTTATTTATACAGCCAAGTGACGATGATTGATAAATAAAAATAAAACTGACATTCTTTTATTCTCCATATTTTTAGTCAGAGAATATTTAGTTAGATAGATAAGGGTCAAACTAGGTACAAACCGGATTCCAAAAAAAGTTGGGACACTAAACAAATTGTGAATAAAAACTGAATGCAATGATGTGGAGGTGCCAACATCTAATATTTTATTCAGAATAGAACACAGATCAAAAGTTTAAACTGAGAGAATGTATCATTTTAAGGGAAAAATATGTTGTTTCAAAATTTCATGGCGTCAACAAATCCCAAAAAAGTTGGGACAAGTCCATTTTTACCACTGTGTGGCATCCCCCCTTCTTCTTACAACACTCAACAGACGTCTGGGGACAGAGGAGACCAGTTTCTCAAGTTTAGAAATAGGAATGCTCTCCCATTCATGTCTAATACAGGCCTCTAACTGTTCAATCGTCTTGGGCCTTCTTTGTCGCACCTTCCTCTTTATGATGCACCAAATGTTCTCTATAGGTGAAAGATCTGGACTGCAGGCTGGACATTTCAGTACCGGATCCTTCTCCTACGTAGCCATGATGTTGTGATTGCTGCAGAATGTGGTCTGGCATTATCTTGTTGAAAAATGCAGGGTCTTCCCTGAAAGAGATGACGTCTAGATGGAGCATATGTTGTTCTAGAACCTGAACATAGTTCTCTGCATTAATGGTGCCTTTCCAGACATGCAAGCTGCCCATGCCACAAGCGCTCATGCAACCCCATACCATCAGTGATGCAGGCTTCTGAACGGAGCGTTGATAACAACTTGGGCTATCCTTGTCCTCTCTGGTCTGGATGACATGGCGTCCCAGTGTTCCATAAAGAACTTCAAATCGTGACTCATCTGACCACAGAACAGTCTTCCATTTTGCCACACTCCATTTTAAATGACCCCTGGCCCAGTGCAAACGTCTGAGCTTGTGGAGCTTGCTTAGAAATGGCTTCCTCTTTGCACTGTAGAGTTTCAGCTGGCAACGGCGGATGGCACGGTGGATTGTGTTCACTGACAATGCTTTCTGGAAGTATTCCTGAGCCCATTCTGTTATTTCCTTGACAGTGGCATTCCTGTTTGAGGTGCAGTGACGTTTAAGGGCCCGGAGATCACGAGCATCCAGTAGAGTTTTACGGCCTTGACCCTTACGCACAGCGATTGTTCCAGATTCTCTGAATCTTTTGATGATGTTATGCACGGTTGATGATGATAACTTAAAAGTCTTTGCTATTTTACGCTGGGTAACACCATTCTGGTATTGCTGCACTATCTTTCTGCGCAACAATGGTGGAATTGGTGATCCTCTTACCATCTTGGCTTCTGAGAGACACTGACACTCTGAGAAGCTCTTTTTATACCCAATCATGTTGTCAATTGACCTAATTAGTGTTAATTTAGTCTTCCAACTGTTCGTTATATGCTCAGTTTCCTTTTTCCAACCACTTATTGCTACTTGTCCCAACTTTTTGGGATTTGTTGACACTGTGAAATTTTGAATCAACATATTTTCCTTTAAAATGTTACATTTACTCAGATTGAACTTTTGATCCGTCGTCTTTGTTCTATTACGAATAAAATATTGACATTTGCCTTCTCCACATCATTGCATTCAGTTTGTATTCACAATTTGTTTAGTGTCCCAACTTTTTTGGAATCTGGTTTGTATTTAAATTGTTTAAATACATTT
>JBBPBX010000659.1:0-16329 GCA_038048925.1 Garcialebias charrua
GAGGTGGTTAAAAAGCTCCGCGGTGGCAGGGCTCCGGGGGTGGATGAGATTCGCCCTGAGTTCCTTAGGGCTCTGGATGTTGTGGGGTTGTGTTGGCTTACGCGACTCTGCAATATCGCGTGGACATCGAGGGCAGTTCCCTTGGATTGGCAGACTATTTTAAATATAATTGTTGTAAATATAATTAATTTGTTTTTAGGATATGAAAATGAAATGAATTAATTTGTTTTTAGGATATGAAATAAATAAAGAATTAATTATATTATTATTATTAGTTCTTGATTTGTTCCTGATTTGTGATCCCTTCTTGAAGCATTCCCTAGTAATCAAATTCAGTGTACCTTATTGTAAAGTGATACCAAAAAAGGTTATACAAACCTATTCAAGGTAGTAACTTGCAACAAGTTGCACCTTAATGTGTTTTGACACTTTACACTCCCCTCAACGAATCTCAGATTCTGAAAATCCATGGACATAAATATAAAAACACAGACAAACCACTGAGTCCACCCCTGCGCATTGGGATCCATTTACCAGGTCAAACTTTAATGTGTTAAAAGTTGTGAGGAGAGGACCTAAATGTAGACTCAGATCCAGAAGCAAGCATGTGGTAGCAGCTAGAATTGAAATAAAGAAAAACAAATGCTAATATTTTAGGCATAAATAAGCTGACAGGGAGGAACAGAAACAAAATACTGTATACATACGGTAGCTCTGAAAAGAAGCAACAGAAAATCATTAACTATGTAAACTGTGGCAATAGGGTTTGATTAGTTTAAGCCAGTAAACCCATGACCTAAGTTTACCTGAAAACTCAGACAACAAAATGTCCTTTGTTGTTTATCACCAGGAGTGGTTCTTGCTCAAGCAATTTCTCATTAAAATCCACAAAACAGTCTTGCAAGATGGCCGCGCTCAGAGCAGCCGCAGCTTCACGAGCTCCCGGTTCATCCCTAGTTTTTAGTAATTTTAATAGTGTTTTTGTACCTGACTCTGCGCGTTTTTTGCGGGTGAATTATAGTCGAACTGAACTGTTAAGAATCGGAGCGGATTTACCACAGGGCACAGCTGAAATCAGCAACGAACTCAAATCAGAGCTCGGAAGATTGGAGCTGTTAAGATCATCTTTCTGGAAGCAGACGCGCTCCAGGGGAAAGAAAAGGAAGCGGTGCTCACGAGGAAAGAAGAGAGGTTGCCGAGCAGGAATTATGACGAGACTGCGGGCAGACGCTAAAACCGGTAGACCCCCGATGCCGGCTCTTTTTCTGTCTAACGTCCGCTCGCTGGACAACAAAATGGATCTACTTCGTTTGAGAGTGACCACGTCGGAGGAGATGAGAAGGTGCTCTGTGCTCTGCCTGACAGAAACGTGGATCTCTGAGGATACACCAGAATCTGTTTATGAGCTGGATAATAGACTCTTTTTCAGAACGGACCGGTGCACCGAGACTACAGGGAAAACACGAGGCGGCGGTGTTTGTATTTACGTGCACAAAGACTGGTGCACGAACTGTTCCGTGATCAAAAGGCTTTGTTCAGCGGCCGTCGAGTTGATCACAGTAAGATGTCGGCCGCATTATATTCCTCGCGACCATGCTGTGATTTTAATAACAGTTATTTACATAGCACCCGATGCTAATGCTAATGACGCCCAGGGAGAAATTCATGACTTACTCACCTCGCTGCAGTGTAAATATCCTGAGGGGCTCTTCATTGTTTGCGGAGACGTCAATCACGTAGATCTTCAAGTCTCCCTCCCAGCTTTCAATAAGCACGTCTTCACAGCAACGAGAGGAGATAAAACGCTTGACCAAGTCTACACTAATGTAAAGGGGGCGTACACGGCGAAGACACGCCCAGCGCTCGGAGCTTCCGATCACTGCTCTCTGATCCTGGCCCCAAGACAACTCCCCCCACTCAGGCGCTCCAAGCCGGAACAAAGAGAGATAAGAATCTGGCCTCAAGATAGTTCCCCCATGTTGAGAGACTGTTTTGAGAAGACAAACTGGTCTGTTTTCAGAGAAGCAGCTACTGAAGGGAGCTCAGTTGACCTGGATCTCTATGCTTCCTCAGTCCTGGGCTACATCAGTACATGCTCTGAAAATGTATCCATAAAAAAATATGTTAAATCTTACCCGAACCGGAAACCCTGGTTAAATAAAGAAGTTCACGCCTTGCTAGCAGCCAGGGACACTGCATTCAAGTCAGGAGATAAAGAGGAGCTGAGAAAGAGCAGGAAAGAACTGAAGGATGGCATTAAGAAGGCCAAGGCCACGTATGCACAGAGGATCGAGGGACAGTTCACCTCACAAGACCCACGGAGCATGTGGAAGGGTATTAAATGCATAACAGATTACAAAGGCAAGAACAAACAATGCCCCAGGGACCCATCTCTGCCTGATGCCCTCAATAAGTTTTATGCACGTTTTGATGATCCAAACAGACCAGCTAGCACCAGACTCACCTCATCACCAGATGAAGAGCATCTCAGAGTGACCGCAGCAGAAGTGAGAGGCAGTCTCAGAAAGATTAATCCTCATAAAGCAACCGGACCAGACAACATCCCAGGGAAAGTTCTGAAGGAATGTGCGGACCAGCTCTGTGAGGTGCTGGCTGACATCTTCACCACCTCACTTGCACTGGAGTCAGTTCCCACCTGCCTGAAGACCGCGACCATCATCCCAGTCCCAAAGAGCTCCACAGTGACTGGTCTGAATGACTATAGACCAGTGGCCCTCACCCCGGTAGTCGCTAAATGTTTTGAGAAACTGGTCATGACCCACATCAAGGCAACCGTCAACATCAACGAGGACCCTCATCAATACGCATACCGTGAGAACCGATCAACAGAGGACGCCATTTCTTCCGTGGTCCACACTGCTCTCACCCACCTGGATCAGAAGGACTCATACGTGCGTCTGCTCTTTGTGGACTTCACATCTGCCTTCAACACCATGATCCCCCAAACTCTGATAGACAAACTATCTACACTTGGACTAAGCCCCTCTATTTGTAACTGGGTACTAGACTTCTTAACAGACAGACCACAGTCCGTGAAGATCCACAACTTCTCCTCCTCCACCATAACCCTCAGCACTGGCTCTCCTCAAGGATGTGTGCTGAGCCCCCTTCTGTTCACTCTGCTCACATATGATTGTACAGCCACACTTCCAGGCTGTCATATTGTTAAGTTTGCAGATGATACAGCGGTGGTGGGATGCATCACAAACAATGATGAGTCCAGCTACAGACAGGAGGTGGAACACCTGGAGAGCTGGTGCAAAGAGAATAATCTTCACATGAATGTGAAGAAGACAAAGGAGATGATTGTGGACTTCAGAAGGAACAAACACACCCATGCCCCACTGAAAATAGGTGGGTCTGCAGTGGAAGTGGTCTCCAGCTACAAATACTTGGGTGTACACATGAATGATAACCTCAGCTGGAGCAACAACACCACCAGCCTGATCAAGAAAGGTCATCAGAGACTCTACTTCCTCAGACGGCTGAGACGTGCTGGTCTGAGCAGCCCAGTTCTCACCTCGTTCTACAGGTGTGCAGTGGAGAGCGTCCTGTGCTCCAGCATCAACGTGTGGCATGGAGGCTGCACAGTTGAAGAGAGGAAAGCTCTACAGAGAGTGGTGAAGGCTGCACAGAAGTCTGTTGGAGTCAGTCTCCCCACCATCACAGACATTTACACCTCCAGATGCAGGAAAAGAGCCACCTGCATCATGAAAGACCTCACTCACCCAGCACACTCACTCTTTGCCCCACTCCCCTCAGGACGGAGGTTGAGGAGCATCAAATGTAGAACCACTAGACTGAGGAACAGCTTCTACCCTGAGGCTGTTAGACTCATGAATAAATAAAAATAAAATAAAAAATAAACACTGCAAAATATCACATTGTGCTGATGCTGATCTGTTTTCTTGTTGCTGTGTTCATCTGTGTTCATCTGTGACCATCTGCTCATACAAACTCATGTTCGTGCTGCTGTTTATTTCCACTATATTAGGCTTAGTGTATTACTAGTTGATGTTTTTCTTAGTTAATTCTAGATGTTATTACTGTTTTTCTCTTGCATTTGTTGTTGGATGTAACTGGGACCCCGTGTACATAATCTCGTTTTCATCACATGTACCACATGCGGTGCAAATGACAATAAAGACTCTCTCTCTCTCTAAATATAAGCCTGTAAACTTCTAACAAATACTACTTTTCCACCACATCCAATAGTCCTCTCTGTGTTACAATCAGTCGGGTTTATGGATTAAATTTCAAAAGAGAACCCATCACACCACCATTCTGCCAGGTTTCATTCACACATATTAAAACCCAAACACGGGCAGTGAAGAAGTAATTTAAAATAGAAATTTTATTTTCTTGCAACCTTGCATTAGGAAAAGCCCATGCTGGTGAAAGCTGGGACTCTTACGGACAACAGTGCCTGATTCAGTGGTTGGAAGTTCCAGATGTTTTGTTACACCTAATGAAAGACACGATGAAAGCTGGTGAGGGCTTTGAGTCTGCAAACAACAAATACCAGTCAGTCGTAGGCCAGATCTAAAAAACTCTGGTGAAGAAAGCAACAAGGATAACACAGATGTTCATAAAGGATAGTGAGGATAGCTAGCTGTTCATATTATACTCCCTATTGCTTTTCTTGGGGCTCACTTTCAGGCATGCCTCTTGGTCCCATGTCCAACAGAGAATTGCTTTTTTTGATGTTGGTCACCCCACAGCTTGATTTGTGCTCTGATATGGGCTTGGCAACCCAATAACTATGCTGTCACATGTTTCTGACTGCCTCTGTCCCGAAAGAGCAAGGTCACAATGTCCTCCTCTGAGGACTACACAAGGTTCAACAATGTGCCTCTCTTGGATGTTTGGTGAGACGCTGTAGGCACACAGCAAAATGTCGTGGGGATTTAGTGTTGTTGCTGAATAAGCTCTATACAGGTAGTCCCCGATTTACGAGCGAGATCCGTCACAACAAGGCGCTCGTAAACCGGAAATCTCGTAATTTGGAACGGCCGCCATTTCGCTCGTAAATCCGGAAATCCGCTCGTAAATTGGAACGGTTTTCGCTAGCGCACCTAAAAACACTCTATTTTCATCTAAAAACTACTTTTGAGTGCATAAAAATGATCGGAAACGTGTGTTTATATGCTTAACTTGCTAACTGAAGTGAAAAAACACATGAAAACTCAGTATTTTTTTCGTTTTTTCCAAAAATGTGCAGCTCGTAAGTCTGGAACCTCGCAGATCAGAGCGCTCGTAAATCGGGGACTACCTGTACTATCAAAAAACTAAACTCGCCCAGCAGCTGTGGCTCAGGAGGAAGAGTACTACATTGCCAATTACCGGTAGGGTTGGTGGATCATGAAAGTCTCTGATACAACTCCTTCTTCTAAACTTCTACTACTACTGATAATAATAATAATCATATGTCACATGTGCTAGAGTAGGCACATTCTGGTCAGAGATCTTCAACACATTTACATTTGTAAAGAGAAGACTGATCCAGACCCTATCACTGCTATATTTGGGGCAGTACATGCTAGTAGGATTTCAAAAAGCCAATCCTAATTGATATCATTTTCTACATTATTAGCATGCCAACTAATTATTATTCATTGGAGAGCCCCTACACCCCCAAAACATTCACTCTGGGTGCATATCATGTCATTTGTTGAGCTTGAATCAATAAGAAGTACAGTTCAAAATACAGCTGAAATGTTTCAGAAGATATGGCAACCTCTCTTGGTATACTACAACAAAAGACATGATGCAAATTCCTTGGAGTAGAATTAATTTGTCCTCATCTCTGCCCTGTTCCTTCCTCCTTTCTTTTTTCTTTTTCAACCTTTCTGCTGTCCATGTCTGTCCTTTTAGTAATTCTTTAGACACCACCCTGTGGTGGAAATGGGGGAGGGATAGACTTTGTTATTGGAGGTCCAGTTTGAGGATAATGAAGCCCCTGTGTCACAGGACGTATGTGGACTTGCTGCTTTGCTTGTTTGTTGTTCTCTATAATCAAAACACTAACAATACTTGAGAAACAAACAAACAAACAAACAAACAAACAAACAAAAAACAAACAAACAAACAAAACAATAATCATATGCCAGAATCTGGTCACACATTATCACACTTGAAAAATAAAGTAAGTGAAAGTAACGTTATTCAATGTGCATGTTATTTTTGAAAACCAAAATAAAGTTTGTGAAAAGTAAAAAAAAATAACGTTATCACTTTATCATTAATAATAATTTAATGAAAAAAATGATTCACATTGTTGTAGAACTGGACCAAGTGAGTGCTTACCCACACTTACAAAAAGAGTTTGAGCAAAGTTTAGTTTATATTGTTCCATCGTTGTTTTCCAGAATATCCTCTCTCCTAATAAATGTTAAGTCTGGACTAATTTTGACAAAGACATGTTCACACATTCTACTAAACTTTTAGCATAATTTGAATTACAGTTTTAAAATGTATATTTTACTGTATATTACACAAGTAGACTAAATGTGACTTACATGAAGAAATGTTTTCAATACAGTTAAATTTTTCAACAAAATGTCATAAATGTGGAAACATTTGGAAAATATGGTGTCAATAAGAGGGATTTACAACACTGTAATGGGAGTGGTGGTTTTGTGCATTTATGGAACTGCTCCCATTGCTGTAATTTGCATGAATACGTACTTGTAAGTGCTTCAACCTGTCAAAATTCAGAATGAGCAAGTCACTGCAGTGTTCCACAAAATTTCAAGTTGAGTGGACATTACGAATAAGATCTTGAATAAAATGTTTCATTAATGTCTTAAATTGAGCACAATTTAAAAGCACATTTTCACAATTCAAACATAATCCTGATAAATCCACCACATTTTTAAAATGACAAAAAGCTGAGTGTTAATTTTCTGCACCTGAATGATAGTTTCTATTGCAATCACTTGCTATTGAACAATGCCATTAGCCATCTACCAGCGCATTTAATAACTACCGGTAAATGTTATGATTGTAATAATTGCATGATCAGCACTTTCTCAGTTGGTGTGCATAACGACAACTGAACATAAAATTATTGCCGCTTCAATGAAGACAAAAAGTTAATTTATTTAAAAAATGTTCTATCAAGAAACTGAAAAAAAAAAAGAGTATGATTGACAGTCCTGGGTTAACTTTATTGTAACCTTGCAGAAACTTGAGTGTAATTTGGCATTCCCAGTTCTTTTCAGTTCTTTTCTGAAAATGTTAAATGAAAAGCTGATTGTAGAGAGGCAGAGGTGGGGCTATTTAATAGCTTGCACTTCCTGCAAGAAATTTGCATTAAATTATTCTCAGTGGTTGTAAAAGTGAAAGAAATATCACATGAAATAATTAGCTTTCAACATCAATCTGGAAAAGGCTAACAACTTGCACCATGTTCACATGGCTTGAAAAGAGTTTTGTCACATTGTGACAGATAGTAAGTGTTAATAGCTTCCTGTGTGCTGTTGTCTTTTGGTTTAGAATGTAAAACTGTGTGTCCCAGTGTGGTCCCCAGTGATGTATGTCCATGCTGAATCCAAAGCCTGCATGTCCATCAAGACAAAGGGTCCAACAGAACAATAAAAAAAGCCATTTGGGAAGCATGCCAGATCTCAAAGTTGGCCCTCATGCAAAATTTTGCTCTTCCCCCTTGAAGCAGCACATATGTTACCCGAGGCAGGACGAACAGCTCCGCCTGGGAGAACAGAGAGAGGAGGAAGACGAAAGATGAGTGTCTCCATCTGTCCGTGGATCTGGAGGCCTGACAGACCATTACATTTCCCTCTGGAGGAGAAGGAGAGTCTTGAGCAGACACTACCAAAGATGGCTGCCATATCTCAGCCGAGGTCTGCCAAGGATGGGATAGGTTACAACAAAACTGCATGTGGCCCTAAGAGCACTTAAAGCCCAAATGTCTTTGTGCCTTTTTGCAGTGTCATTTTTTACATCCTTTGAAAATTTAGTTGGATACATCTTTGTTCTTATATAATGAATGTAACACAGAAGAATGGTTAATTATGCTATAAGATGTGTTTATATACTGTATTGAGAGCTTTTGATTTAGAGGGACTGACTGTCTCCGGGGCAGACAGAGGCCATCTGGTCGAGGTGTTTGGAGACAGACACTGTCTGTTGAACCTCACAACTTTTAAATTTGTGCCATGTCTCAAATGCCCCTGCCCGTGTCCCAGGTCTGTCTTCACACCGGAACAGAAGCTCTGAGATGGATGAGAGAATTACTGGGAGAGTTTCAACGCAACTCTCATTTACTAATCATCGAATTAACATCTACAACTGATTACCTTTTGGATTCAACCCAAACTAAGATGGCTGCCATGATTAATCAACCATAGCAAATACGGAAAAGGATACAGCTCAGACAGTGTTTCAGATATGGAGCTACAAGTTAACATGACAGCAGCTTTGAGTCCTGACTCAAGGAAAAATAACATTGAGAAAATATGTTTGCAATCAATAATACAAACATAGTCATTGAAAGGTTGGGGCTGTCCAAAATGTAAAAACAAAAATGTCCAAATGGATTGCTAAACTAAAAACTTTTGACTTCCATCCTGAATTATGCCTTAGGTGCATACTGTAACTAAGGGACAGCTCAGGAAACCCAAGCCAACCCTAACTATAGGATTTATAAAAAAGTACAGTTTTAAAGGTATTGTGACATGATGTTGGAAATTTGCATATTTGTCAGAACATATATATCTTATATCATTGAGCTCTGTTCGTTTTTGCAAAATAAATTATAAATATATTAAAATTTTATTCTAAATTATGCTAATTTTTTCTCTGGTACTTGCTGGGATACGCCCCTAAAATTCCGCGCATTTCCGCAATACGTCATCAGTGTGACGTGACACATCAGTGTGACGTGACACATCAGTGTGACGTGACAACGGGAAGAAGGCAGAGCCTTGCCCGTTTGTTAGGTGTGTTAACTGCTTGCCATACTCATTCATTTCCTGAAGGATCGCCTCTTTTATTTGTGTAACTTGAAAAATGCCGTCACGTTGTAGCGCATTTGTGTGTTCTAATATCAGCAGTGAACAAGTGAGCCTTCACAAATTTCCAAAAGATGACAAACTTCGTCAAGAATGGACCAGACAAGGACCGGTGGGTTCCAGGAGTCGTATGTCTGCAGCGACCATTTCACTGCCGATTGTTTTCAGCACCTGGTATAAAAGAATCTTTAGGATTACCAGTAAGATTCAGAAGACTTTTAAAACCGGATGCTATTCCTACTATTTTTAAAAGAAAATCTACAGAAGAAAGTCCCACAGCTACCACGTCAAAACAACGCAGGGACCATCGGAAGACTGTCCAGGAGATGAGTAAGTCTTTGTGTAAACATAATCGGAGGTGTGTAGTGTTTTAGATTATAAACTATTTATTTTACGTGAGTTCATGTTGTTTTACTTTATACACTTTGAGTGTATAAAGCCAATTATCACGGCAGATTATGTTTGTTCGCTGCTAACAAGCTAGCCGAATCAGATAGCTAACACAATAGCCGCGATACAGGCCACGTAGCTATGTATGTATTTTTAAATTATGTCTGCGCCATCAGGTAACATCTGTAGTTTCTTTTTATTCGGGGAGGGTTTATTAATGAGAGTTTTGGAAGATTTACTGTCTTAAAATGATATATCTCAGACGTGACCGGTGTCAGGGACTCTGTTAGCCAAGATAGCTTCTAAGAAACATTAGCCGAGAGCCCGGAGCAAACACGTTGCTATGTATGTATTTTTAAATTATGTCTGCGCCATCAGGTAACATCTGTAGTTTCTTTTTATTCGGGGAGGGTTTATTAATGAGAGTTTTGGAAGATTTACTGTCTTAAAATGATATATCTCAGACGTGACCGGTGTCAGGGACTCTGTTAGCCAAGATAGCTTCTAAGAAACATTAGCCGAGAGCCCGGAGCAAACACGTTGCTATGTATGTATTTTTAAATTATGTCTGCGCCATCAGGTAACATCTGTAATTTTTTTATTCAGGGAGTGTTTATTAATGAGAGTTTTGGAAGATTTACTGTCTCAAAATGATATCTCAGACGCGATAGGACATGCTCCGCCATTATTATTTAAATGCACGTTGGAGCGTGCCTTCCCGTTGTCACGTCAAGATGACGTTTTGCGGAAATGCGCAGATTTTTAGGGGCGTATCCCAGAGAAAAAAACTACCATAACTTGGAATAAAATTTTAATATATTTATAATTTATTTTGCAAAAACGAACAGAGCTCAATGATATAAGATATATATGTTCTGACAAATATGCAAATTTCCAACATCATGTCACAATACCTTTAAGGCCAGTCTTAAAACTGGATAATGTGTCAGCCTCACGGATTGAAACTGGAAATTGGTTCCACAAGAGAGGAGCTTGATAACTGAAAGATCTGCCTCCCATTCTGTTTTTGGAAACTCTAGGAACCACAAGTAAACCAGCAGTCTGAGAGCGAAGTGCTCTGTTAGGAAAATATGGAATAATAAGATCTGTAATATAACATGGAGCTAGGTTGTTGAGAGCTATGCAGGTTAGAGGTAGGATATTGAATTATATTCTGGATTTGACAGGGAACCAGTGGAGGGAAGCTAAAACTGGAGAGATATGATCTCTTCTACGAACTCCAGTTAAGACTCTGGCAGCAGCATTTTGGATCAACTGAAGACTTTTTAAATACAGCAAACCCCCGAGTTAAGAACGAGTTCCGGACCTAAGGACCGTTCGCAGCTCGATTCTGCCGTAGCTAGGGGGTGAAAATAACGTCTTGTTCGTAAGTCCTGGTTTCGTTCGTAAGTCGCGGAAATAACGCTAACGGAGCGCCGCACACAAATTTATCGGCATGAGACTGAACAAGCTGACATACTGGGCCATAAACATGCACAGAACTTTATTTACAAACACTTATCTAACACATTACACCACACATTCATCCATAAACACACACAGTAACTGTACAGCATGTACAGTAGTGTGCAGTAACGTTAAACATTGCTATTCAGCACAGCACATTCAATACTGTAAAATTATTACAGAATAAAATAATTAATTAAAACAGTACAGAATAAATAAAAATATAATTTCTTACTTTGAGATGGTCAAAGCCGACATCTTAGGTTGCCATGCGTTGATGTTGTCGGCCGAGCAGCGCGGCGAACCATGGTAGCTGCTGAGGCCTGTGTTAGAGAGTCAGAGTCAGAGAGAGAGTCAGAGAGTCTTTATTGTCATTTGCACCGCATGTGGTACATGTGATGAAAACGAGATTATGTACACGGGGTCCCAGTTACATCCAACAACAAATGCAAGAGAAAAACAGTAATAACATCTAGAATTAACTAAGAAAAACATCAACTAGTAATACACTAAGCCCTAATGTAGTGGAAAAACATCATTATAAACAGCAGCACGAACATGAGTCTGTATGAGCAGATGGTCACAGATGAACACAGCAACAAGAAAACAGATCAGCATCAGCATGATGTGATATTTTGCAGTGTTTATTCTTATTATTTATTTATTCATGAGTCTAACAGCCTCAGGGTAGAAGCTGTTCCTCAGTCTAGTGGTTCTACATTTGATGCTCCTCAACCTCCGTCCTGAGGGGAGTGGGGCAAAGAGTGAGTGTGCTGGGTGAGTGAGGTCTTTCATGATGCAGGTGGCTCTTTTCCTGCATCTGGAGGTGTAAATGTCTGTGATGGTGGGGAGACTGACTCCAACAGACTTCTGTGCAGCCTTCACCACTCTCTGTAGAGCTTTCCTCTCTGCAACTGTGCAGCCTCCATGCCACACATTGATGCTGGAGCACAGGATGCTCTCCACTGCACACCTGTAGAAGGAGGTGAGGACTGGGCTGCTCAGACCAGCTCGTCTCAGCCGTCTGAGGAAGTAGAGTCTCTGATGACCTTTCTTGATCAGGCTGGTGGTGTTGTTGCTCCAGCTGAGGTTATCATTCAAGTGTACACCCAAGTATTTGTAGCTGGAGACCACTTCCACCGCAGATCCACCTATGTTCAGTGGGGCATGGGTGTGTTTGTTCCTTCTGAAGTCCACAATCATCTCCTTTGTCTTCTTCACATTCATGTGAAGATTATTCTCTTTGCACCAGCTCTCCAGATGTTCCACCTCCTGTCTGTAGCTGGACTCATCATTGTTTGTGATGCATCCCACCACCGCTGTATCATCTGCAAACTTAACAATATGACAGCCTGGATGTGTGGCTGTACAATCATATGTGAGCAGAGTGAACAGAAGAGGGCTCAGCACACATCCTTGGGTCAGCACACATCAGCACACATCCTTGGTTAGCTTCTGCTAGCTGCCTGTTAGCCAAGCCATGAGCTGGTGTTCGCGCGGCGGTCCGGCGCGATCGATCGGTGATCGATCCTCGGCTGCTGCTCCAGGCTGAGATGTCCACAGAGTTCACAGAGCCGTTTCCAGCTAGTAATTAATCCATATGAGGCAAAGCCGGCTGCCGAAAATGGCTGCCGCAGACGGTCCGGTGTTCTGCTTTAACTTGTGACAGTGTAAACTGGAGACCTTCTTCTTGTAGAATTTCCTGTTATGACCGGAAGTTGAACAAATATTGCGCAATTATGACAAAATATATCAGAAATGATCATTTTTATCATAATTATTATTTATAAAGCCTTTAAAACAACCACGGCTGCAACAAAGTGCTGTACACATGAAATTAAGAACATTTAAACACACAAAAAAAATATATATATTTTTTTAATAATTTAATATTTTTATTAAATATGATACGTTCGTAGGTCCGGGTTGCCATAGGTCGATGGAGTCGTAGGTAGGGGGTTAGCTGTATGTATTTGGACACCCAGACAATAAACTATTGCAATAGTCCAGTCTACTTTGTAGATGTGACAAACACATAAAACAATTTTCTGCATTATTTTTTAGATAAGATGTTTCTAATTTTAGCGATATTACGCAGGTGGAAGAAGTCAGTTCTAGTAACGTTTGTCAGGGTTTCAGGCAGGTCAAGGCAGGACAGAACCCAGTTTTGCAGGCAACAGTCGAGACTCGGACTTTTCAAAAATAAATACTCTTTAATAATAATAATAAATCAAAAAGGGCTGACAGGACAGCAAACTCACAAAACCAGGGAACAGGAAACAGGACAGACTGGCAGGATCAGGCAGGACAGGATATACCCAACGACGACACGACAAAGGACAAGACTCACAGACCAACTATATACCCTAATTTCTGCCTGATAGATCGTACCTTTCTATGTGTCGCTTTGTCCAATTATTGGCAAAAATTTGGAAAAATCCATAAAAAGATTGCACCGTTTTTTAGGTCGCATCTATTATGCCTCACCGCTACGCGACGTGTCAGTGCCTCATTTGCCCTGCTGAAAATGGCGGCCACAGAAGCGAGCGAGCACAGGACTTTACAAGATTAACACGGTAAAAACAATTATTTGTTTGCTAAAAATTATAGCTGACATTATAGCACAAGGTTTCCTGAGCTTAACCATTCCTTAATAAATTCACAAAATGGTCAAATCAGCTGGATTTACATTGTTTCATTTTGACGACTTCCTGAAATGAAACCCAAATAATTACATTCTGTAAGGTTGATAAAAATCTGTCCTGTAGATCACGAGTTATTTATCTAAATAATATTCGTTTACGGTAGCTAACCGCTAACACAAACGATGCTAAAAGATCGATTTTTTAAATCTCAAACATCTCATAAAGCTAGTCACTTGTAAATGTCCATACAGTGATTACTTTCTGTAAGTTTGATAAAAATATGTCCTGTGGTTCTTGACTTATCTTGATAACAAACAAAGGTAACAGTAGTTACCTCCAGAGCAGGAGGCCGGGCAGCGACAGAGTAAGCACAACCAGAGGAGGCTTTTTTCAGACACATGAGGTGGGAACGGTAGGTGGACTCAGGGCTCCAGAGCAGGAGGCTGGGCTGCGACAGAGTCAGTCCGACCAACGGAGGCTGCCTTTGGACACATGAGGTGGGAACGGTCGGTGGGTGTACCCTAGCGGCTGAAAGTGGTACTGCACCATTTTTTTGGCCAAAATGAAAAACGGTCATATCTGAGCCAAAAATTGGTCTAAAATATGGGAAAAATTCCATAAACAGGTCTCACCTCTCTATAGGTCGCAGTACATGAAAATTAGGCAAAAAAACTGCGACCGATAGTCCAGAAAATATGGTATACACAGACAAGACAGGACGTGATTACAAACAAGGGATGCCCACTAGATGGTGCTATCCCTACAACTTTTTTAATGTGGGGGATAAAAGACATATCCTGATCAAAAATAACACCAGGATTTTAAACATTAGAATTGAGGCCAGATTAATGCCATCCAAGGAGGGCGAAAGACTGAAAAATGTATTCCTAAAATGCTCAGGTCCAAAACCCAAAACCTCAGTCTTGTCTGTGTTCAAAAGGAGAAAAGGGCCATCCAGGTTTTTATGCATTTTATTTGGTGCACCCGGTGACACCAGCAACATCCTTCCCAGTCCCAGTTTTGGTTTTCCCCTCCCCCACTTCAACCCAGTGGTCAGAAATCTTGGAGTGCAGCTTGATTCCAACTTAAAGGTATTGTGACATGATTTTGTAAATTTGAATATTTGTCAGAACATATATATCTTATATCATTGAGCTCTGGTCGTTTTTGCATAATAAATTATAAATATATTAAATTTTTATTCTAAATTATGCTAATTTTTTCTCTGGTACTTGCTGGGATACGCCCCTAAAATTCTGCGCATTCCCGCAATACGTCATCAGTGTGACGTGACACATCAGTGTGACGTGACAACGGGCAGAAGGCAGAGCCTTGCCCGTTTGTTAGGTGTGTTAACTGCTTGCCATACTATTCATTTCCTGAAGGATCGCCTCTTTTATTTGTGTAACTTGAAAAATGCCGTCACGTTGTAGCGCATTTGTGTGTTCTAATATCAGCAGTGAACAAGTGAGCCTTCACAAATTTCCAAAAGATGACAAACTTCGACAAGAATGGACCAGACAAGGACCGGTGGGTTCCAGGAGTCGTATGTCTGCAGCGACCATTTCACTGCCGATTGTTTTCAGCACCTGGTATAAAAGAATCTTTAGGATTACCAGTAAGATTCAGAAGACTTTTAAAACCGGATGCTATTCCTACTATTTTTAAAAGAAAATCTACAGAAGAAAGTCCCAGGAGCTACCATGTCGAAACAACGCAGGGACCATCGGAAGACTGTCCAGGAGATGAGTAAGTCTTTGTGTAAACATAATCGGAGGTGTGTAGTGTTTTAGATTATAAACTATTTATTTTACGTGAGTTCATGTTGTTTTACTTTATACACTTTGAGTGTATAAAGCCAATTATCACGGCAGATTATGTTTGTTCGCTGCTAACAAGCTAGCCGAATCAGATAGCTAACACAATAGCCGCGATACAGGCCACGTTGCTATGTATGTATTTTTAAATTATGTCTGCGCCATCAGGTAACATCTCGTTTCTTTCTATTCGGGGAGGGTTTATTAATGAGAGTTTTGGAAGATTTACTGTCTTAAAATGATATATCGCTGACGCGACCGGTAATAAGCCGAGATAGCAGCTAACAAACATTAGCCGAGAGCCCGGAGCAAACACGTTGCTAATGATGTATTTTTAAATTATGTCTGCGCGATCAGGTAACATCTGTAGTTTCTTTTTATTCGGGGAGGGATATTAATGAGAGTTTTGGATGATTTACTGTCTTAAAATGATATATCGCTGACGCGACCGGTAATAAGCCGAGATAGCAGCTAACAAACATTAGCCGAGAGCCCGGAGCAAACACGTTGCTAATGATGTATTTTTAAATTATGTCTGCGCCATCAGGTAACATCTCGTTTCTTTTTATTCGGGGAGGGTTTATTAATGAGAGTTTTGGAAGATTTACTGTCTTAAAATGATATATCGCTGACGCGACCGGTAATAAGCCGAGATAGCAGCTAACAAACATTAGCCGAGAGCCCGGAGCAAACACGTTGCTAATGATGTATTTTTAAATTATGTCTGCGCGATCAGGTAACATCTGTAGTTTCTTTTTATTTGGGGAGGGATATTAATGAGAGTTTTGGAAGATTTACTGTCTTAAAATGATATATTGCTGACGCGACCGGTAATAAGCCGAGATAGCAGCTAACAAACATTAGCCAAGAGCCCGGAGCAAACACGTTGTTAATGATGTATTTTTAAATTATGTCTGCGCGATCAGGTAACATCTGTAGTTTCTTTTTATTCGGGGA
>JBBPBX010000659.1:17860-30555 GCA_038048925.1 Garcialebias charrua
ATCCTCCATCTCCCGTTTACAGCTTGTACAGAACTCTGCCGCCCGCTTTTTGACCAACACACGGAAATATGAACACATCACTCCTGTCCTGTCCTCTTTACACTGGCTCCCGGTTCAGTTCAGGATACAGTTCAAGCTGCTGCTGTTTGTTTTCAAAGCTCTGAATGGACTCGCACCTCTCTACATCTCAGAACTTTTGAAAGTCCATCAGCCCGGCAGAGCTTTACGATCTGCCAGTCAACACCTGCTGGAGGTGCCTCGCTCAAGGTACAAACAATGGGGAGACCGGTCCTTTTCTGTTGCCGGCCCAAAAGCCTGGAACAGCCTCCCCCTTGAGCTGCGTGCCACCTCTGATCTGACTCTGTTCAAAACCAGACTGAAGACCCACTTGTTCAAAAAAGCTTTCAGTGTGTAACTTTTATTACTTTGGTATTTTAGTATGTAGCATTTTTATTTCCATTGCCTCCTTTTATTGCTGTTGCTTTTATTTTATTTTCACTGATTTATTGTACCGGTTTTATATTTTCTGTCCTGTTAAGCACCTTGGTCAATGCAAGGCATTGTAGGAAGGTGCTATACAAATAAAGTTTATTATTATTATTATTTAAGACATGCTTGTAGTCTAACTAGCTGATTGGAATCATTGTGTTTCATGGACAAATATAACTGTGTATCATCAGCATAACAATGAAAATGTATCCAATGCTGTTTAATAACTTTACCTAATGGAAGCATGTACAAGAGTATTGGTCCAAGCACTGAGCCCTGAGAAACTCCATGACTAATTTCACCACTTGCTTCTGCCGAGGATGCTCCCCCTCCCAGGCTGCTTTGCTTTGCTGCTCTGTCTTGTCTGTGAAACTGCTTCTGAGCTTCTCTTGCATATCTTCCAAACAAAAAACTATGGACTTATTTGGCCAGTTGGTCCCTCTACACAATTTGATAAAATTTCTTCAAAGAGAAAACAGGCTTTAGGTGAGCCGATTTGTCCTGTTGGCATGCACACAGCTAGATATCTCATCAACTTGAAGACTTGATGAAGTATCTATCGCTGCTGTCATCTGTGGATCTAAAGGATGCATATTTAATTGGATTTACGATAACTGGTTCCTGCTTCATGGATTCAGCTGATTGCTGTTTTATCTACAATTAAGGAAGTCGTCGGCAGCAAATTGAGACCCGATCACGCTGCTTGCCTTTGTGATGGGTTGGTTCTTGCCTCTGTACCCAGACTCAGTTGCCTTGGGCAGAATGGATCAGATCTCGGGGATTTTTACACAGGTATGTTCCATCGGTGTGTGGCCACATAATCTGGACATTTTCAGAACAATTTTTGGACCAACACAGACCAAGGTAGATGTCATTATGTTCTGCCTGCACCCAAAACAACTGTGTGTTATCTGAATCTGACTCCCCTGGATGACGAAGGCCACCTTATCTGAATACGCCTGGAGGACATGTAATCTGACACTCACCCCCGCCCATCGGGGAACTCCAACGTCAACCAGAGTCAACCAGCTGAATAAACATTCTGTCATCATTTCAGGACTCTTGGATTCTCATTAGCGTTGACCTTGGCCATTCCCCGACATCCTCAAGAATGTTTACGGATCTCATCGGAGGGAACTGGCTGATTATTCCATCCTTATCAGAACTCTTACAGTGCCCTTGAGAGCTTCTATGAACATTGGTCATCGTTCTCTCTGCAGAATGTCTACGTCACTATGTGCTTATTTATGCGAGGTGTTTTTTAATATTAGAATTGTTTTCCTCAGGCATGAAGAAAGATTTTCATAGGAATTTTTTCGCCTCCATTTCCTAATGTGTCTAATTTCATTACTTTTTGTCTGTCTAAGCAAATCTCACTTGTAAATGAGTCTTCGAGGCTCAGTGTGACTTATCTATCTAAATAAAGGTTAATGAATGGTGTATGAAGATTCATTATTTACATGTACAAACTGAAATCTATCAGATAAATATGATTTAAACCATTTTAGAGCTGTTTCTGTTTCTCGAAATATGCTTTTTATTACAATACTTTGGTGAACTATTAAATAGATTTGAGTAACTTTTTTGTTTTAATATTTTGGCTGATGTTCAAATTGAGTAAAACATTTCTGAACTTTTTTGACTTGCATTGTGAACAAATGAAGATTCAGGCTCATCAACTATGAAATACTTTAAATATTCTCCAAAATCATGTTTTTGAATTATATTTCTTTACAGAGACATTACTTATTTTCTGTTCTATTGACAATGAGTCAACTCTATAACAAGACTATATTTCTAAAGGTCATGTAAGCTGACGGGGGCTGATATTATTGGTATATGACTTTCTTAATATGCTCTCATCTGATTTTCCCTCTTTCACCTTTTCCTTCTGTCTAGGGTAATGTGAAGGATCAGATTTTACCCAGAGTCCACCTACACATCATCTCACATGATGCTGTGGGAGAAATCTTGCCATTTGTGCATAATTGTAAAGGCGCCTAAGTCCATCTGTGGGAACGTTTTTGACAATAAAGTGCAAGATATTCTGCTTATGGCACTCAATTCCCTACGAAGAATCCCTGCATTCTATGTTATATCTTTTTTGCTAAAAAAAATTTAATAAAGGACAAAGTAATACAGTACTTTAAGCAAAAACACACTGTGTGAAGAAAAGCAGAGATGAGCTGAAAGACAGACGGAAGGTATTAGAGTGGTTACTTGATGACTCAGGAAATAATAGGGATGTCATCTCCTTCCGTTCGAATCACACATTTCATCTGCTGCTGTGTGTTGGATGTGATCCCCTGGCCCTGACTGCGACAGAACTCATAAACCGCGGGCATCTCCGTACTTTTAATTTGGACAGTGCTGCTTGGAATGAAACATTATGTGGCTGCAGTGTCAGCCAGAACATGCGGAGTGCTTGAACATCGAGAGCATTCTGGTATTAATAACTCATATGCACAAGCATGGTGTTATTGAGCTCTGCAGCTTACAAACACTGAATGTCACTTGGCTTAAACAGATGATACAAGGGATGTAGTGATTGCAGCAATTACGCAGAACCTCATAACAATGAATAACCCTGAATAGGATTTCAGATTCTCGTGTTATTCCTTTCATGAAGGTATTATATTTGGTAATGGAAATTTATTTGGTGAATGTTGATGGTTTACATCTACTGAATACACATGCATTATTGATCCATAATGAGGTACTTAGTCTGGCAGTGTTGACTAATTAATTGAGTCTCTTTTTCTTTCTATGTTTCCGTAAGGATGCTCTAGGCATTATGCATTCCCAAAACTTTACCATAACCATTAAAGGCACACTTATGACATGGATGATTTTCAAAATGAACATTTACTGCTACTTTTTATCTGTCATCCACAAGTGAACAGTGTTATTTTGTGAGACAAACTGAGATTTAGAAAAAAATCCAGTCTTTGGTGGATCTCTATATAATTGAAGCCAATAGAAAATCTATTTCATTAATAGCCAATTTTAATCTGTGCCCTAAAAACAACAAACAAACCTACAACAAATACAGAACCATTTTTGCCATTCTTTCTACTGGCTCTTTATTCTGGTCTCGTCACTATTTAACCTTTAGATGTCCTTGTGATGGCAGTACCTGCAGCCACACTGTAAACAAAGGTTGAGGTAATACATTTGGTATCTCGTTTTCGCTCAATCTCCTGTGTCTCTGGTATATGTGGACACTAACAGTCCTGAAAAGACTAATAATTGAGAGAAAACGTTGTTTTTCATTTCTTTTGATTGTTCCTTTCTGCAGGGGGTCACCACAGCGAGTGAACACACATGAATGCTTTGCCAGTTGGTTTACGCTCGATGCCCTGCCTGATAACCCGGGTTTATACCTGCCACCTCAGGATTTCAAGATGAAGGCACTCAAACTGAGCTACCACAGCCCCAGAGGAAAAACAAGACAAAACTGTTAACAGCACTTGAATAATACAGTGAAAGTTGTTTTGAAAAACTCTTGAACCATGCTCAGGGTGATTTTTACTTGTACTTTTTGTTATTATGTTGTTAATGTGGATATTCTTGCTATTTATTGGTATTTCAGTGATTTAGTTAATTTTTTTGGCTTGTCATGATTAAAAAAATAAATAAATACAGTTGATGAAAAAAAAAAGACTATCCTGAATAGTGTACAGTAGATGAGATCTAAGTATGAATTCCTTTTGATAAACTTGATAATTACTTAAACCAACTAAATCTTCACCCTGAAAATGTTTATGTGCCAGTAAGGACTACAGTTTGATTACTGAACAAGAAATGCCACTGGAATGCCACTTTGATTGGTGATATGTGATGCTGATTACAAAGTATTTCATGCTGCTGTATTCATTCATACTCATCTACTCACTACAGAATCATGTTCGGGCTGCTGTTTTTCAGTGTATTGTTTTGCACTATCACTGTTTCGCATATTCTTAGTTAAGCATATTTCTTAGTGTATAGTGTATCTTAGATCCTTATTACTGTTTCTTTTTACAATTTATAGGTTTGCTATTGTTGGATGTAACTGGGACCCTGTACACAGTTTTGTTCCAACTCATGTACCACACATAATACAAATGATAATAAAACCTACTTGAACTTGAACTTGCCTTGTCTATTTGTTGGTTATATAAAGGATTCAGTTGCAAGCAAGCATTAGGCAGGTGATCAAGGAAATGGATACAGGCTGGAAAATAACCATTATCTTCATCCCGAGACGGATGAGAGAGGCCGCGCTGAAGAACATGTCATGTGTTTGAATATGCAGCAGCTTTACATTCTCTCCCTCTTCTGGACGACTGTGTATACATTATCACGTTGTATTGGTGAGAACTGGTGCAATGTTAATAAAAGCTCTTGTATCTTGTATCTTGTATTATTATGCTGTGAAACAATAACTGACTCAAATATTCTGTACTGTACTTATTCCACAGTTCAAAACATATACAGTACACTTGGAAACTTTAGCAGTGTAGAACTTTACAGCTGCTACACTAATGTGCTTATTGCCTTTTCTAATTAACAGTGATAGTTTAACTGTGTAGCTTTGCAACAAGGACAAGTAAGTAACTTACAGAAAACTGCAGTTCTAACACAAGCATTACATAGTTAGAACTGAAACTGCAGTGAAACTAGTGAGTGGTGGGGTTCACCTAATTTCATTTGGTTCAAACAAACAAAATTCAGGTCAGGCACAATATTTTAGATTAAACACCATGACGTAAACATATTCAACTCTTTCTTACTCTCTTGTATTTTTTGTCAAAGAAGGTGCTGCCATGTTCAGTCTTTAAGGGCCAGTTTACACGGCGCGTATTTTGAGTGTAACCGCTACTTTCTCTTTGCGACTTTGCTTATCGCCTACACGACGCTGCTGGCCCCCTCTTTGACTCTTTGACTCCGATACTTTTCTGACCCTGCTCTCAAGGTGGAAGTTTTTCGCTGACCCCCCGTTGATAATGTAAACATCTCCCGTGGAGCTTTTGTTTGAACACATGCACGCAGCACGCACGCGCAGACAGCCGGCATTTTAACAATGGCGGTGGACTGGACAGTGGACACACGCACCACTTTCTGAACTATAGCTGATGGAATATATTTTGATTCTCATATTTAATTATTCTACACCTTACCTGCATCTGTGTTGGAAGAGAGCCAGCTGCCTGGATCCAGTTGTCTGTTAACGAGGCAGTCGGACATTTCACGTGTCACGCTGCACTATAACATACTAAATGTGCTATATATTAACAGTTTAACAATAATAAACAGTATTTATGTTAGCGTGGGAGATATTTAAATTTATCTGAGCTAAATGAAGCTATCTGGACTCGTTACGTCATGCCTAACATGCTGCATGTTGAAAATGAAGACACCAGGTTGATTTTTAATTTATTTATTTATTCAACACCACAAACTGCATGTCACAAACACTGAGAATTAAATTGAACACTTTTAAAAACACGTTAACCGAACTGTTATGAACTGGACTCTTGTTGTTTTCATCCTGGTGGACACTGGACCCACATCCGGTTCGCTTCGTGGAACGACAGCTTCGACCTCGCAGGAAAAAAATAAAAATAAAACCTCAGTTGGTTGTTCTGTGATCAAAGTAAACACAAGGAAACATTATTAAGAACATTGTTTACCTTGTAGCGCTGCTGGAGATCAGCTGATTCTCACAGACTAAAGTCAGACATCGTCACTCGGTTCTGGTTCTGCTCAGCAACTGGTGTGCAGGTTGTTAGATGAAACGGTCCCACTTGGTGTCAAATCTGTTGACTCTTATCCAAATTCCAGCTTTAACTTGTTGTTAACTTGTTGACAACAACTTGTAGTAGCTGAACTTTTAGCCAGAGAGGAAAACAGGCTGCCTCGTCTGCTCTGTTTACCTCAGGCAGCACGCATGCGCAGTAGTGAAGGTTCCAAAAATCACAGCGCCATCTAATGGCCCAGCATGGTAACTACAGTGAAATCATGAGGACTGGGGGTGGGGGGGGAGAGTCGTATCCACAGGATTCGCCTGTGTCAACGCAAAACTTTTGACCTAATTAACATGCCCATAAGTTCCGTTTCCCCCACACAGTGTCCGTGTAAACAGGGCCTAAGTGTGGGAGTTCTGCTCTGCCAACTCCTGCACCCACAGCCAGACTCTAATCAGCTACACGTGTGGCTCGTCGACTTGATGAGCATGAGGAGCATAAAAGGCTGCAGAAGACATTCAGCCAGCACTGGAGCATTACCTGCCAAAGGTAGTCTTGTTCTAGCCTTTTACTCTTGTCTAAAAAGCGAGTACCGGTAATAATGATTTGTATTTCTCTCTGTGTCTCCAATGTGTTGCCCTTGATGTCCTCCTGTTTTTTGAATCCTCCTCTGTGGACATGGAGCTCCTCTGTGACAACCCTTCAAAATCAGCAATAACATTATCACAGTTGACTACAGGGACTCTAACCACTGCTTTGCTCCAAA
The DNA here is from genome assembly GCA_038048925.1 of Garcialebias charrua. Classification (NCBI taxonomy): domain Eukaryota; kingdom Metazoa; phylum Chordata; class Actinopteri; order Cyprinodontiformes; family Rivulidae; genus Garcialebias; species Garcialebias charrua. The sequence continues at coordinate 24,845 of JBBPBX010000659.1, forward strand.
GGGTTCCAGTCTCCTCCTTGGCTCATTGCACTATTTCTCACTTGTAAAGAAACACTGTAATTTAATTCTAAGTACTGGTCTCTGTTCTTATTGGTCCTTATATCTGGGCATAGCCTCAATGTTACATTAAGTTATTTGTGGTACCTTTGGGTGTAGGTTCTCTTTCTTGTTGTTTTCTATATGTTGCTGGTTGTTCCAGTTTCCTTTGTGCCATCTACTGCTTCTTCCTCAGTTTCTCCTCCCACTCTCACCTGTCCTGTACAATAATTATTGTATTTATAATATAGTTTTAGGATCTATATAATTTATGAGCAACAGTTTAAAAAAATCAAAACAAATATACAATAGTTTTGGCAGTTCCTTGCACCAATCGCAAAACACACCGTCGTACCCCTAACTCTACACACACACATGTACAATATTCTGAATAAAAATACAATAATTTTAAAACAATACAATATTTTACCTGCTCCTCTTAGGAGATATTAGGTGTCTCCACTTCATTCATTAGTTTCTGTCCATGCTGTCACTCAGTTTTCAATCCACCTTCATTCTGGCATTGTGGGTGAGTACACATGTGCCCACATGCACCCCTTCATGCGTGCTCTCTACACCTTGTCTGGTTATCTGTTATGTCTCATCATTCCTGTCATTTGTTTTGCTGCCCATTTTTCCAGATTTTTCTTGAGCTCTTTGCATTCAGTCTGCATTCCTGGGTTCCAAACTTTGGTAACTGCACTGTATCAAAACAAAAAATGTGCTTTTGCAGTTTTGGTCACTAAAGTTGTTTCTGCAATATGAACCCCTCACTGGACTTCTGCTAGTTTCATCATGCACTAGCTGTTGCAAATTAGTGTTCCACAAGATGCAGTGTTGAACATGCACACTGTATCTCCAGTGTAGTGTGCAGAGCTGCAATGCAGTACCGCCTGCTTATTCAATCGCAATTAATTATTAGTGGATTTAGGTCCTTTGGGTGAACAACACTATCAATACTGCATCTACTTGCTGCGATCAATGGACAAGTTATTTAGGGAATTGGCCAGTACCATCTGCATACACTAACACACTCCCACTCTTTTACATTCAAGCTTTGCTATGGTGCAGTCCTTTTGGATAATGCTTTAAACAGCATACTGTACATGGTCACTCCACCTTTCAGCCACATCACACCCTGGCTTCATTTATGTATACAGTATTCAAATGCTCCCCCTTCCTTATTGTCTCTATTGCAAATGAGCAGTCCATTAGCAAATGCCAATAAGCATTCTGTAGTGTGACAGCATGTTCTCAAACAAATTAGAGCCCTAAAGACAACAGGAATATTATTATTTTCAATCCCCTATCATGTGTTCATTAATCTTCATTTAGGCTTGATGAGTGTGGCAATCAAATGAAATTATATCCCTGTTTTAGCCTCTTGTGGATACCCTCCTCCCCCACGCACACACAGTCCTATCTAATGCAGTCCCGCAAGCAATTGCAATGCAACAAAATTTCCAAACGACTTTAGATTAATTTTGTCTGATTAGTGGCTAAATATATCACCAGGCTCCTTCAAAGTCATTAGCAGCAGCAGCAGCAGAAACAAACACATCACAGAGCAAATGCGCTACCAAGTGGGAGCAGGTTCAAGACCCTTAAATATTGAAAGATAAACATCCTACAGCAGCCTTTGTTTTGTTGTCAACCTTGCCAAATCTGTCGTGCTGGCTGTGAGATTTTGGCTGGTAATTAGAAGGTGTGTGTTCATGGCTTGGCTCCATTGCTTTAAATCACTGTAATTGCCCCCAATCTCCTCTTGAAACACCACTATTTGTCCCCCCCCCCATAATTACCGGCACATCTGTGGTTGCACGTGTGTCGCTTTAAGAACACTGTCAAAAGAAACGTGTACGTAAAGACAGAAATGTATGCATATTAGTTGATAATTGTGCATAACTAGAATTTGTAAACAATTAAAAAAGTTAAATCAAAAACACAACATGTATTCTATAGTTTCTTTATAAAAATGCAATTTAAAAGTTACAACTTCACAAAATTACACATGCAAAGTTCAAGTTTACACTTGTGTTTATTCTTTATGAGTACAAGGAACTATGACTGATTGTGTGAATACAAATGTTTTTCTATGAGAATACAAATTTACAACTGAGATCTTACGTCGCATAGTCACAGGCTGGTTAACAGCTTAAATGCTAATTTCTCTGAAAAGGAGAAAGCATTTAGAGTGCATGTGCACTGTGTTCTGTGCTCCATTAGCCAGCCTGTGACCCGGTGACATAAGATCTCAGTTGTAAATTCGTATTCTCATAGAAAAATTGGTACCGTAATTTCTGGACTATAAACCACAGCTTTTTTTCCCACACGCTTATACAATGCTGTGGCTAATTTTCTTTTTTTCTTTTTTTGACAGGCTAACAAGCTTTATGCCACCCAAACATTTAGTCTAGTCACATCCGGGCACTCGCATAGCTGCCCAGTGCACGTCTCTCTTGGAGGGTGGGTCCTCATGACTCAGTGAGACTACCTGTTTAAATAAAGGTTAAAAAAAACCTGACCAATGAAATTATCGAACAGGTCACAAGTCCTCTTGTCCCCCTCCCTGCAAGAGTTTCTCCACAGGAGTTTTCACCCCTCCGTGTACACAATGAAGTATTTGCAGCCACTAGAAATATGTGTGAATCGTAAATCAAATCAAATCGTGAATTTGCCTCGAGACAAAAGTGATGTGGAGAGCACCAATGAAAGACTGAGGATGGGTGTGATGCAGTTTTTCTGAGGCTGTTCAATTCTGACAATGAAGATGACTTTAGTGGTTTTAGTGCACAGGAGGAATGAAGCTAGCGATCAATGATTTTTCCCGGTGGGCTACTGTGTTTTTTTAACCAGCCATGTTACAGCTACTGTTCAGAAAAAAAAAATACATTTACTGCATGTATTTGTGTGTTACAGTACAAATTTGATTAAAAGTTTTAAAATGTATTCCCGTGTAAATATCTCATATTACAACATGGACACCTGCAGCTTGTACACAAGCGTGGTCTTTATATGTGCAATTTTATTTTCCTTTTTAAATTTAGTGGGTGTGGCTTATAGACAGGTGCGTTCAATAGTCCATAAATTATGGTATAAATTGTGGTATTTACAAACGGTCATAGTTCTTTGTCTTCATAAAGAATAAACCACAAATGTAAACTTGGACTTAGTATTTGTAAGTTTGTGAAGTTGTAACTTTTTTAATTGTATTTTTATGAAGAAAATATACAATTCATGTTTTGCATGTGTGATTTAGCTTTTTTAATTGTTTACAAATTCTAGTTCTATAATAATAATAATAATAATAATAATCATTTTATTTAGAAGCACCTTTCAGGACACCAAAGGACACTTAACAAACCAATGTAGTTCAAACATTATCAGCGACAAATTGAAATATAAAATACATAAAGATAATAAAATGCAAAATGGTAAAAATACATTTAGTAGAGTTAATGATAAGCTAGTCTAAAGAGATGTGTTTTCAGGGCTGTCTTGAACAGAGAAAGGGAGGTGGTGTTTCGAAGGTCTGGCGGTAGAGCGTTCCAGAGGTGAGGGGCAGAGCAGGTGAAGGCCCTGCTCCCCATGGTGGAGAGGCGGGCAGAGGGTACATGGAGATGTAGCGAAGAGGAGGATCTGAGAGAGCGTGATGGGATGGAGATTTGTAGGAGGTCAGATAGATAAGGAGGGGCAAGGTTGTGGATAGATTTGAACGTGAGGAGTAGAATTTTGAAGATGATGCGTGATTTAACCGGGAGCCAGTGGAGCTGCTGCAGGACAGGAGTGATGTGATCATAGTAGGAGGTTTGAGTGATGACACGGGCAGCTGAGTTCTGGACCATCTGTAACTTGTGGAGAGATTTGTTGGGGAGGCCGTAGAGAAGGGAGTTGCAGTAGTCAATACGGGAAGTCACAAGACTGTGCACCAGGATGGCTGTGGAGCGGGGTGTGAGAGAAGGACGGAGACGGTTAATATTACGGAGGTGGAAATAGGCAGACCGAGTAATATTGTTGATGTGTGAAGTGAAGGAGAGAGTGGTGTCGAGGATGACACCGAGGCTCTTGACCTGAGGGGAGGGGGATAGCAGAGAGTTGTTAAGGGGGACGAGAAGATGTTCTGATTTTGAAATAGAGTTTTTGGTACCAACAAGAATGATTTCTGTTTTGTTGCTGTTTAGTTGAAGGAAATTGTTAGAAAACCAGTGATTTAGCTCGTTGAGACAGTCGGTGAGGATGGAGGGTGGGTGGGTGGAGTTAGGTTTTGATGACAGGTAGAGCTGTGTGTCATCAGCATAACAGTGGAAATGGACGCCGTATTTGCGGAAGATGTGACCTAGAGGAAGGAGGTAAATGATGAAGAGGAGGGGTCCGAGGACAGAGCCTTGGGGGACACCCGTGGAGACAGGGGAAGACTGGGAACGGAAGGATTTAAGCTGGATGAATTGAGTGCGATCAGAGAGATAAGAGTTGAACCAGTCTAATGGGGTACCTGAGATGCCAATGGAGGTTAGTCTGTTGAGGAGGATAGAATGACAGATGGTGTCGAAGGCAGAACTTAGATCAAGAAGAATGAGGATGGACAGAAGACCAGAGTCAGCAGCAAGAAGGAGGTCGTTAGTAATTTTTACTAGAGCTGTTTCGGTGCTATGGTGGGGGCGAAAACCAGATTGAAACTCTTCATAGTTCTGCACAACTGTTGATTAACATGCAGACAGTTCTGTCTTTGCATACACTTTAGTGTTCTTACCCTCTACTCTCTACTCTGTCCTCTGACACCACTGTGAGGTCCTGTCTGGTCAGTGAGCTGCTGTCTGTGGGTTGCCTGCCTGTGCTGGAACAGGAGAGCTCAACTGAAAGATATTTTACACTGATATTACTTTGTTTCACACAAGTCTTAAATTTCTTTCCTTCCTATTCACCTTATTCATGTTCAGCAGTGATATTATATGAAAAAATGTCAAGAGGCAGTCGGCTGAGCTATCAGAAGGCAAATTTTAAAGCAGTTTCTAAAGTACAAATGTGATAAAATGAAAAAAAAAAAAAATGTAATAGCAGCACACCGGCACTTCAGCCTTTTCTTTGAGATTAAGCTTTGGGCTTTATTTTATTAATATTTTGGAGTATTTCCATGTGACTTTGGAGATTGTCAGTCGAGGGAACTACATAGCCTCAAACTGCCTGCTTGAAGGATATGCAGTGAACAACCACACCCGTGGGTCTTCTTTATATTGGATGAAATATCAAATCATAAAGCAGCAGGTCTTTTCAGATAAATTCTTCTTTTAGCTGTTGTTCTGATGCATATTTCTATTCTAATAAAAACTACAAATGTTTAAAAAGTTTACAATTAAAAAGTTTTTATTATTTTGCATATTTGATTAGAATGAACACTTAAAAACTTACAAAGTACATCATCATATTAATTTTTTTGTTTTGTAGTAGTTATCATTGTCACTCCGCAGCAATAAAGTCTCCAGTTAGAGTTTTGGCTGGGGTCTTTCATTATAGCATTTACATGTTCTCCCCATACATGTATAGTTATTACATGCATGTATTAAATATTACATGTATTAGATATTAGTTTTCTACACCGCCCTACAACCTAGCTGTTTTTTTTGTTGCTACTTTTCCTTTTAAATTCCATTTTATTTTCACTTGTAAAAAAATAAAAT
>JBBPBX010000659.1:32198-43472 GCA_038048925.1 Garcialebias charrua
TTGCCAGATAAGAAATTATGAACTATAGTACTGTGGCTTTAAAATTATAGTATTTTTTTATGTCACGCTGGGATCTACCAGTACTACCTCAAATATCTACCAGTAGATCGCGATCTACGTAATGAGCACCCCTGCCCTGGAGGATCTGGCCCAAGTGGCTGGGGAGAGGGAAGGGCCTCCCTACTTAGGCTCCGACCCCCATGACCCGACCCCGGATAAGCGGAAGAAAATGGATGGATGGAAAAAAACCTGCTGAAAAATAGATTAAAATGTAGAAAGAAGCTTACATTATCAGATGGAGAGAGCACATTTTAGCATAATTAGGCTGAAAACGTTTAAATGAGTGCAAAAAATATGGAATGAGATGGGAAAAAAAAGAGCATGAAACAAATAAATGGTAGCTGAAATTGTAGATAAAGCTGAAACTTGCTGAAAAGAGTATAACAAGCTGAAATTAGCAGAAAGAACTTAGAAGAAACTCAAAAATGTAGTCAGCAGAAAGATCCTGAAAGGAGCACAAACCAGCTGAAAGTACCTGTAGCTGAAAAAAAGTTTAGATTTGCTCAAGGAAGCTGAAAGAAGCTGAACCAGAACAAAATGTGAAAGGAGCAGTAAAAGGTAGTAAACAGATCTAAAGATTTGAAGGATGTAAAATGAACTCAATTAATTTCCTAAGAGGAAAAAAATGGCAGAAAAGGCCAAACATTTCAAAAAGCTAAAGTTGCACCAATACCAAAAGTCATAGCAGGATTGTCCTGAAAGAGCTGAACGTTTTCATATTTGTTGAAATAGCTTAAAGACTGTGGAATGAGAAAGATGCTGAAAAACAAATGGAAGAAAGATGGATCACAATAGTATGAATGCTTCATAAACATTCACACAATTGTTTAAAAAATACTTTAAAACACTGAATTGTTCTTTTCAGGCGTTCCCTCCTTGTTTGAATGGCTCTTTCTTCATGTTTGGTTAAATTGCTGTGCAACTTGTCTAAAACTTATTTTATTCAGATAGCTTTTTTAATGTAGTTTTGGGGCATGTGGGTTACAGTTTGTTCACTGGTATTTCATAATCTATGGTGAAACAGATTTTTATCCAAGTAAAGATACTTTATATAAATATACGTGTAACAACTTGGTCTTAATTTGCTCTCTACAGACTCATGTTCGGGCTGCTGTTTAATATACTGTATTATTTTTACATTATTAGTGTTTAGTGTATATCTTAGATCTTTTAGCGTATCATTTAGTGTATATCTTAGATCGTCATATATTGTTTCTTTTTATACTCTATAATTTTTCTATTTCTGTATGTAACTGGGACCCTGAGTACTTGATGAGAATGACAGTAAAAATACTTGAACTTGAACTTAATATCATAAAGTTAAAATTATTTCATATTTATTTATTAATCACTTTTGCTTCTTTATCTATTTAATTTTGTTCTACTTGTTCTTGGCCTCTTTTTATAGATGTATTTATTTATAAATGTTTTTTGATTATTGCGTTTTGTTTATTTTTACATAATTAATTTTACATTGTATGTATTAATTTGGCTTTATTTTCTCCTTTTTTGGTATTAAACTTTTTCAAACATTTCAGTTTATGTCTTCAGTACCATATTTGTCAGACTTAAGGCGCACCTAAAATCCTTTAATTTTCTCAAAAATCAACAGTGAGCCTTATCATCCAGTTCACCTTATGTATTAATTCTGGTTGGGCTTACTGACCTCAAACCAATTTTATGTAGTTATTGTGAATGAGTTGAATAAATTTTGACTCATCTGACTGTTTTGTATCACTTAATGCACCTTATAGAGCCTTATAGTCCAAAAAATACGGTATTTGACTGAGCAATGGACGTTTTAATATGTCTTGATTAGCAGACGTACAGAGAGACTGATGGTTATGATCAACTCACTTTTACCAAAAGATTGAATCTGTAAAGTTCTCCTGACAAGAAAAACTTGAGAAAAAGCACAAAGTGATGAATGTCATGAGACATGACAGAGAACGTTTTAGATTACTTTAGTATCTCCACTTTGGAAAGATTAGATTTGGATTTCAATCTCAATCTTATGGAACAAAAAGAAGAAAAAAAATTACCATAAGCGTAAAATCCTACTTCTTTTCTTTCTGTAGAAGTTTACCTAACAGTGGTGATTGAAGCTGTCATGTTACATCAGCAGCATCAGTGTCCTCATTAGATCACTTTTACAGGTGATGCTGCTCAAACAAGACCCCATCGTTGTCTAACGCGGGCTGTGGCGATGCTCGCTCAGGAATGGGGCACCCAAGACAAACAAAAAGGTAATTAGTGCAGATTAACATCCACATTACAGCCTTTACTGCCTCTTCAAGAGTCAAATGTTGCGGGTGAGTCATCAGCACGCCCGCTAACTCGCTGCACCATGGTCTAATGGCAGCTCATGTGGACGCCTGCCCACTGATTGCAATTTGGCAGCAACGCGATCAGAAGCTCAGCGAGGTATATGATGTTACTGTATGTGGGCAAACACAGAACGGCTTCCTGAACCACTGCCAGAAGAGGACAAGGCGTACTTCCTGGATTAAATGGTAAGTAAAGATGAAAAAAACTACAATACCATTTACTGTCTTGATGATTTCTCCAGGGATCGAGATGTTGTAACTTTTACAGAATGCAAGCATATTAATATGAATCTTTAAGTTTTTTAATATTAATCAAGAACTAGTTTCTTCTGTTGTTGAGCTGAGATAAAAATACTAGTGGTGTAACGGTACTCTTGGGTATACCGAACCAATCCTGTACGGCACGTTCAGTTCGGTCCATGTGCGTATCGTTTCTGTCGGGTTTTTTTTTCACTCATTAAATTTATTAACGAGAGATTATCTCCCGTGGGACTAAAATTCCTCAGCGTGTTTCATCATTGTACTATTATCTTGCAGCACGTAGCATTAGCAGCCTAGCATCTTGTTGCGGTCATAGACATAATTTAAACGTAAACGTATTTATGTCTGTGGTTGCGGTCTCCTGTTTGGGAACATTATGACTTTCTTGATAAAAGACGTGGACAAATCCAAAGCTGTGTGTTGACGTTGTTTCACGGAGATTGGATCACCAGTCAACACGTCTAAGTTGTTAACTCTCGTGATATGACATCATCCGAACGTGAATGTGTCTTCTACAAGCAAGAAAAGTAGCTTGATGCAAACACTGATAACACAGCAGAATTTAAACAACCTTTATCAGGTAATTCTTATCGTCCAGAGCAATAACACAAGATGTAGAAGTTTTTAAAGCTCTGGATCTACGTCTGAATGTTGTTGATGCACCGGCTTTAAAGTTCTTGAGCCCGCTACGACATCCATCACATCAACACTTTAGCCAAAAAGTTCAGAACTTCATGAAAAAGCTAAAACTGATTTTGTCAACAAGCCCTTGAGCAGATTAAACCCCTGATGACGATGACGATGACGATGATGATGATGATGATGATGATGATGATGATGATGATGATGATGATGATGATGATGATGATGATGATGATGATGATGATGATGATGATGATGATGATGATGATGATGATGATGATGATGATGACCAAGAGATTCAACCACCTCATCACAACTGTTCAAGAAGAGGTAGAGTATTGTTCTTTTATTATTATTATCTAATTACAGGTAACTTTTTTTTAAATTAAAGTTATAATTTTATTAACTCATTGTTTTGACCTCTTTGTGTTTTATTTCCAGTCTGGGATCGAGATGGCAGCCGAGTCTTCTTCTTCTTCAGGGAAATTATCCACCAGAGATCACCTCCAGCTAAGAAGTCTGTGATGACTGAACTCTGAACTTTTCCAGGGACCTGTCCCACCTGTGGGAGCAGGTCCAAGAAGAGGTTGTGAGTAATGAGGCCAAATACAGCAACACTGCAAAATTAGCAAAGCTCTACCTCTTTATTCCTGCTACCTGTTGTTAGTGAACGGTTTTCTCCACTGCTGGAGATATTCACTGCAACTAGATCTGTGCTTTTGGCAGAAAATGTGGCCAAGTTTGTCTTTTTGGCCAAAATTTTAAAACTTGATTAGTTAGATTGTAAACAGTCTGTTGCTGCTTATTTTTCTGGTTCTGATTATTATTGTATTTATTAAGATTTGTATTATTTTTAGTATAGTTTATGTATTGTAAAGAGTGCCATTTATTTAAAATGTCATCCAAATGGGTCACTTTTATTTATTTTTATACAAATGTACTGTATTGTTTACTTGGCATATTTTCAAAATAAACGTTGTGTAAGTCTTTATTTTGTCATTTTTTGTACCAAAAATTAACCGAACTTGTAATTGAACCAAACCGAAATGTGATTTTAGTGTACCGTTACAACCCTAATAAATACTCATGTTTGTACAGTTTGTTCTAAACCTGTTAACAGTGTAATACACAGATCAGATAACAGGCAACATTTGTATAGTTTTGTTTATAAAGTTATGGAACTATTTAATTGTATGGACGTTTTTTTGGGGGGTGGCACGGTGCATCACTTGGTAAAGCTGCTGCCTCTCAGTGCGAAGGTTCGCCTGATGAAATCCTGGCTGGGGTCCTTTTACCCGGGAAAGTGCTGAAAGAATGTGCCGATCAGCTCTGTGATGTGCTGGCAGACATCTTTAACACCTCACTTGCCCTGGAGACAATTCCCATCTGCCTGAAGACCGCCACCATCATCCCAGTCCCAAAAAGCTCTACAGTGACAGGTTTGAATGACTATCGGCCAGTGGCCCTCACCCCGATAGTCGCAAAATGCTTCAAAAAACTGGTCATGACCCACATAAAAACATCCATCAACTTCAACGAGGACCCTCATCAGTATGCATACTGCAAAAACCGATCAACAGAGGACGCCATCTCCTCTGTGGTCCACATTGCTCTCACCCACCTGGAACAGAAGGACTCATACGTCCATATGCTCTTTGTGGACTTCACATCTGCCTTCAACACCATGATCCTCCAAACCCTGATGGACAAACTATTCACACTAGGACTAAGCCCCTCCATTTGTAGCTGGGTCCTAGACTTCTTAACAAACAGACCACAATCAGTGAGGATCCACAACTTCTCCTCCTCAACCATAACCCTCAGCACTGGCTCTCCTCAAGGATGTGTGTTGAGCCCTCTAATGTTCACTCTGCTCACATATGATTGTGCAGCTACCCATCCAGGCTGTCATATTGTAAAGTTTGCAGAGGATACAGCTGTGGTGCATGCATCACAAACAATGATGAGTCCAGGAATATCTTATAAAATGATATGATGCTCTCAACTAGGGATGGGGCCGATCCGGTATTGGCCTCCGATACCAGCATAATTTACGTATCGGATTTTTTCTATCCAACCTGCCGATATTTCCAATCCATCATGCAGGTCTGTGTCTGATGAAACTCCTCATGTGATTCTCTGCCAGCTGCTCTTCAAGTTGGCTTCAAACTATGGAATGAATTTCCTGAACAGAGGTGTGTCTCATGAACCCAAAGTAATAAGACCCGCCTCACATTCAGGAAATCCATTTCATAGTTTGCAGCCAGCTACAACATGCAGTAGCACTGTGGCTAACAGCTAACCAACTTTTCATTGTAACATGTCCGCTGTGTGGAAGTATTTTACACTAAACAATACAAGGCAGCAACGTGCAATGTCTTCAGAGCCATAGCAACCACATTAAACCACAATTAAGTTAGTTTTACGTTGAACATTCGAGCTCCGGGGCTTCAGCGGTCTTTTATTTTTGTTCAGTCCGGAGAAGGCAGTCTGGTTTTGGTCAGCTGCTCTCAATCTGCCCGCTCAGTCTGCCTGTTCAGTCTTCCTGTCTCGAAAGAGGGGCAGACTGAGTGTGGCTGGCCATAAATCAGACTGACTTCTCTGGACTGAACAAAATAACAGACCGCTGAAGCCCAGGAGCCCGAATGTTTACAGAGAAGTTGCTAAATTTCATCATAATTAATGACCAACAGCTATCAGTTGTAGAAAACAAAGGATTTTGCAGCTTGATACTTGCAGCCAATATATAGTTTACCCTCCAGGAGATATTTATCAGTACAACAGTAGACAATCATTAGAGCATATGAATTAAAAATTACAAGGAAATTGTATACATAAATAAAAAGTTACATTATAAAGTGATGGAAAATACTAAAAACAGGAACATGTCTGTGCTGGTTTATGCCATGAACTTAGCAGATGTAAAGTCATTTAATATTTAATTTAATTCATTTATTCATTTATTTAAAAGAGACAAAATAAAACAAACTCATCAAAAAAAATAGATGAAAGATCTGGACTGCAGGCTGGCCATTTCAGTACCCGGATCCTTCTTCTACGTAGCCATGATGTTGTGATTGCTGCAGAATGTGGTCTGGCATTATCTTGTTGAAAAATGCAGGATCTTCCCTGAAAGAGATGACGTCTAGATGGGAGCATATGTTGTTCTAGAACCTGAACATAGTTATCTGCATTAATGGTGCCTTTCCAGACATGCAAGCTGCCCATGCCACAAGCGCTCATGCAACCCCATACCATCAGTGATGCAGGCTTCTGAACGGAGCGTTGATAACAACTTGGGCTATCCTTGTCCTCTCTGGTCCAGATGACATGGTGTCCCAGTGTTCCATAAAGAACTTCAAATCGTGACTCATCTGACCACAGAACAGTCTTCCATTTTGCCACACTCCATTTTAAATGACCCCTGGCCCAGTGCAAACGTCTGAGCTTGTGGAGCTTGCTTAGAAATGGCTTCCTCTTTGCACTGTAGAGTTTCAGCTGGCAACGGCGGATGGCACGGTGGATTGTGTTCACTGACAATGCTTTCTGGAAGTATTTCTGAGCCCATTCGGTTATTTCCTTGACAGTGGCATTCCTGTTTGAGGTACAGTAACGTTTAAGGGCCCGGAGATCATGAGCATCCAGTAGAGTTTTGTGGCCTTGACCTTACGCACAGCGATTGTTCCGGATTATCTGAATCTTTTGATGATGTTATGCACGGTTGATGATGATAACTTAAAAGTCTTTGCTATTTTACGCTGGGTAACACCATTCTGGTATTGCTGCACTATCTTTCTGCGCAACAATGGTGGAATTGGTGATCCTCTTACCATCTTGGCTTCTGAGAGACACTGACACTCTGAGAAGCTCTTTTTATACCCAATCATGTTGTCAATTGACCTAATTAGTGTTAATTGGTCTTCCAGCTGTTTCTTATATGCTCAATTTCCTTTTTCCAGCCACTTATTGCTACTTGTACCAACTTCTTTGGGATTTGTTGACACTGTGAAATTTTGAATCAACATACTTTTCCTTTAAAATGTTACATAAATGGAGCCAAGATGGTATAGTGGTTAGGGCGTTTGACTTGGGACCCGAAGGACGCGGGTTCGCGTCCCGGCCACTACACACCTTGGGGTGTCTATGAGTGCACACCTAATTCTCCAGCTCCCCGAGCGCCCTCTGGCTGCTCACTGCACCACCTGGGGTGGTTGGGTTAAATGCAGAGACAAATTTCGTCTGTGTATGGGAAACATACGCAGATGACAGACAAACACATTATTATTATCATTATTATTTACTCAGATTAAACTTTTGATCCATCATCTATGTTCTATTACAAATAAAATATTGATATTTGCCATCTCCACATCATTGCATTCCATTTTTATTCACAATTTGTTTAGTGTCCCAACTTTTTTGTCACTGTTTCAACTACCTGTAACTTATTTGAGAAGTGATGACTTTATTTTTAGTCAAACTTTTAAAATATACTAATCTTGTGCAATCAGTTTGAGGCCAGAGACTTTGTTGCAAATTCCTCTTTGCTACTACCACTTCAGATTTTAGCTGAATATCTGTAAAACTGACAAATATAGTCAACAAAGTTCATGCCCAATCATCCAGGTATCAAATCCAATAATTCTCTGGAGGGCTTCATCATCTCCAGATAGAGATTGAAACGTTTCTATAAAAAAGAAACTGTCCAGAAGACCCGACTGAGAATTATTGGATTTGGAACCTGGATGATTGGGCATGAACTTTATTGCCTTGAACCACTTTGGCTGTGGCTGCCTGCCTGGGAGGAGTCGACGAGGGACAGGACGGCCCCCTGAAACCATTTTAGCTCCAGCAAACTGATTGGTCCACTTAAGGTGTTTACTGCTTGGTGGGGAAACCGTTTGCTGGAACTCTTCTGACTGATGAAGTCCTCCAGATAGAAGGCGAAACATTTCTATTGAAAAAAAGACAAATATAGTCGTTTTTATGTTTGCTAATGTCAATTAGCTGTGGCAGTATGCCTGTATCGAGCTGACTTTAAAAGTTAAACAATCATAGTTGTCCATGATGATTACTGCCAGTTTCAAATACAACAGGGCTGAGTATTGGTAACGCTAAAGATGAGAGACGCTGTGAGTGCCAATATATTACGCCACCAAACTTCAGCACAATATTGCCTAAACTGTAGCTGCTTTTGCATACTGTATAGGCTTTGTTTTATAAGATGTGGCCACCATTTTTACTCAGGTTGGCTCCAACAGACAACCAGCTGCAGATATATTTATGATTATAAATCAGATTAGATAAAAAATACATATTTAATTTTACTAATGATTGAAAACTACAGACAAACATGGGCAAAAATGTGGTTTAAATGAAGAATAGGGATAAAAATCATACAATTTGGTCATTAAAACGTTAAAATACATTGGTAAAAATGGGGTTTGCTGCCTTTAAAAGCGCCTATGTGTGAAAGTCAGGTTTAAAATGGACTCTGAGACGTAAACAGAGCCGGCCGAAGCAGTTCGCAGATTCCATGTAGCTTTTCTCACAGCAACCATTTATCCAGCTGCCCTTAACCGTATTATCCCCGAGCTTCGTGTGTGTCTGCCCCTCAGCGCTGTGCCGAGGGTGACTCCTTCAGCGACAATCTCAGGATCAGAAAGAATCGGCAGCAGCACAGCACCGTCGCTCCACCATGATAAATGAGTTTGTATTGTCTGTCAGCCCAGCTTCCTGCCTGCCCAGGTCACTGGTTATTAAATTACCACTTGTCAATGTCTTAAATACTGATTGATGGATGATCATGGCAAATGAAGGACTTCTATGACTTTTGTTCCCCCCCTCCCAATTTTCTCAGTGCAAGGCAAAAACCTTCACCAGATTGTTATTGACATGTATTGAATTCAGACTGGCAGTCTTTCCCCTGAAATGATCCTTGTGGTTTCATTAAGATTTGATTTTAGCTTGTTGTAATCTCTTAAAAGTAGGAGTTTGCTCACTTTATAACCTCACTGTTGCAGCTGGATACCTCAAGTACAAGTGTTGGTGATTGAAAACAGAAAAAGTCCTAGTTACTTCTGTTTTCTATCTTTCCCATTTCCGAAATATCAGGATTCCTTTTTGTTGTTGTAGCTATTGCTATGGTGTTTTATAGAAAATCTTGCTCTTTGTTAATACTTTAGAGTTTGTTGTTTTTTACAGAAAGGTTAGATTTAACTGGAGCATGGGGTGTCAAGTATAAATTGGTAAAAAGAAGCAACACATTTTTCAAACTACATTGGCAGAAACCAAAACCTTTGCACCAAAATTGGGGAAAATGCATCAACAACTAAAGAACTTGAGCAAATATATGGGAATGTTGCATTATAAACAAATAATTATCATTAAACATGAAAGTACATATACCAAAACCCTTATCAATGTCCACCAGATAAGAATTTGCACACACAAAAAAAAGATTATACACCAGTATCTGTCTTATTATTGTTAATGTTGCCAAAACAGGTTTGATCCATAGATAGAGATACTCTTGCATCTTCTGCTGCATTAAGCACTAAAACACCTGGGCGGCTGTGGCTAAGTGGTTAGAGCAGTCATCTTCCCATGCAAAAGTTAGGGTTTGATTCCACCAGCAGTCACCTGCCAAAGTGTCCCTGGGCAAGATACTGAACCCTCCATTGCCTCTGATGTGTAACCCATCAATGTATGAATGTGATCTAAAGCACTGATTATTCTTTGTACAGATGGTAGAGTGCTGTATGAATGAATAAACGAGGTCACAGTGTAAAGTGCTTTGAGTGTCTTAATAAGATAGAAAGGTGCTATATAAGTGAAGTCCATTTAAAAATCTTTGAGCAGAGCCACTTATTCATTCATTCATTCAACCTTTATTTAGTCAGGTAAATCTTATTGAGCCTCGAGGGCTCATTTACGAAAGTGACCTGCTACAAACTAAAGAATGATGAACATCAATGATACAAATACATTAAACAGTAAACAAAAGAAAAGAAAAAGTAGCAAAAACATTATAAGGTAGATGTACAAAAAAATCAAAGACAGGAACATATCTGCATTGGTTTTTGCCAGGATTCCAACAGATTCTGAAAACCATCCAGAGAGGTCAGGGCCGAGAGCTTCAGATCTTTTTGTAAGATATTCTAGGAAGCAGGAGCAGAGTAGGAGAAGGCCCTTTTTCCAAGTTCAGTCCTCACTGAGGGGACACTGCAGGTGTTATCATTCCTTTGTGTGAAAGGAACCATCTATTAGTTCTGCAGTTGGATTGGAATATGCAATGTATGTAAGCCAGACCAAAGCTTTGGGCTTTTTGTCATCCTCCATCAGCCACAAAGCAATAGATGCAAGTTCAATGATGGTTCAAGTTGTTGCTCTCATTTAGTCAACTCTCTGGCGACGTTTGTATCTTAATTTATTCCAAACTGTTAAGTCTACTGAAATATTGCATTGCATAAAGTTGTAAAATACAGTATATTACAGGATTTACATCTGAAGGGGTGAACAAGGCCAGGTTGATTCTGGCAGATCCTGATCACCACTCAATGGTGAGCTCAGGTTGTTTCTATCTGGACACAGGTATTTGCTGATCAGATGTAGGACGAACAAACTGAAAAACTTGTTAATCCCTGCAGTGATCAGGCTTCTCAACGAACAGTGATGATTCTTTATTGTTATTTTAATGTCTCAATGTCTTGTCTAGTATGGATGCCTGTGTGCCTACAGACTGTGAAACAAATTGTCCCTCTGGGACAATAACGATTCTTGAACTTGAACTTAAGTTAAAGAAAGTACCAGCCTGGATATGAATACAGTTGCAATCCCCCCACCCCACCACCTTTCGACTGCTCCCTTCTTCGGGGGTCATCACAGCGAGCTAACTTGCACAAAGATTTGGCAATTGTTTTTACACCGCATGCCCTTCATGACAAAACTACAAACCACCAAGCTACCACAGTCCACACGTGTG
>JBBPBX010000659.1:46076-74963 GCA_038048925.1 Garcialebias charrua
TTAGTGTTTATTGTGCTAAAGGATTTTCTGGAACGGACGCCGTAATGTACTACATTTTGATACTGAACTTGTGACTCGTTTTGAAATGTTCATCTTTTTATCCGTCTTATCTGTGCTTCGCATTTTACAAGATCACTTTATTCTGTTCAAAAAGA
Source organism: Garcialebias charrua (assembly GCA_038048925.1). NCBI lineage: Eukaryota > Metazoa > Chordata > Actinopteri > Cyprinodontiformes > Rivulidae > Garcialebias > Garcialebias charrua. Next base: position 46,232 of record JBBPBX010000659.1, read on the forward strand.
GAAAAATCTTCCAAATGACTGACTCTTTTAGGACCTGACATTCTGTTTTGTGTCAAAGAAGTTTTTGAATGTTACCCCTATTTTTGTCTGTAACATCGTAACATCTAAGGTACCTTTTGTCACTGCTGTTTGTGCAATAAAATGAACTAAAACACTCCAGGTGTTGATTTCTTTTTCTTCTCAAAACAAAAAAGTTCAAAAGGATGTATTCTAAGATTTTATGTATCAAGTAATTACAAAAAAATCTGGTCTGCAACTATTTAAATCTAACGAAAGTGTACAAAAACGACAGATTACACATTTGTCATTTATGAATCAAAAACTAAATGCTGTGAGTAAAAATACTCAGTCCAGCTTTGTTGATTCGAAAGGATTTAAGTGGGAAAGTGGCAGTCGGGATCAAATGTATTGACTTGTCAGTAAGGTTGATCTGTAAAAAATAAAAGTTTTTTGCAGTTTGCTTGTTTGGAGCATACACTTGTGTAATAACACAATGCCAAGAAGGGGAGTTGTACTCACTGCAAACTCCCTAGAGCTCCATGTCAGACTTCACAGGCTTCAGTAGGCAAAGTTCAAAACAATAATTTAAAATTGAACAAGTATGTTTTGTTTGGAAGGGTTGCAGGAGAGTTTTCTCTAGGTGTTGGCAAAGTTGCAAAAAAAAGTAAACGCGGTAGAATGTTAACGGTGAAGCAGGATGAATTTGAATACATTTTCAAGGTACAGGTATAAGCTATTAGTTATTGCACATAACTAATATAAACTGCACAGGTTGTTATTGTACAGATAGTGAGATTGAATTGTGATGGTAATGTAGGGCCGGGCCGCCCAAGGCATAAGCAAACTAAGCAGCTGCTTAGGGCCCCGGGGCCACTAGGGGGCCCCCTAAGTGGAATTGAATTTTTTTAGTAATGATTTCTATATTATTCTAAATTTTTAAGTTCAGCCCTTGCACATTGTTGCATACACTTAGTTTTAAAAACGAATTATTCAACTTTAAATATCTTTTTTATAATAATTTTGACGTGGTTTCAAGTAATAGTTCATTTTCCCAGCTCCCCGGGCGCCGACTACGGCTGCTCACTGCAACACCTGGTGGTGGTTGGGTTAAATGCAGAGACCTATTTCGTCTGTCAAGTATGGGAAACATACACAGATGACAAAAATGTGAAATTTATTTTTTATTTATTTATTTACATCTATCCATCCATCCATCTTCTTCCGCTTATCCGGGGTCGGGTCGCGGGGGTAGCAGCCTAAGTAGGGAGGCCCAGACTTCCCTCTCCCCAGCCACTTGGAGCAGCTCCTCTGGGGGAATCCCAAGGCGTTCCCAGGCCAGCCGAGAAACATAGTCCCTCCAGCGCGTCCTGGGTCTTCCTCTGGGTCTCCTCCCGGTGGGACATGCCCGGAACACCTCACCAGGGAGGCGTCCAGGAGGCATCCTAACCAGATGCCCGAGCCACCTCAACTGGCTCCTCTCGATGTGGAGAAGCAGCGGCTCTACTCCGAGTCCCTCCCGGATGACTGAGCTTCTCACCCTATCTCTAAGGGAGAGTCCAGCCACCCTGCGGAGAAAACTCATTTCAGCCGCTTGTATCCGAGATCTTGTTCTTTCGGTCATAACCCAAAGCTCATGACCATAGATGAGGGTGGGAACGTAGATCGATCGGTAAATTGAGAGCTTTGCCTTTTGACTCAGCTCTCTCTTCACCACGACAGACCGGTACAGCGCCCGCTTCACTGCGGACGCTGCACCTATCCGCCTATCGATCTCACGCTCCAGTTTTCCCTCATTCGTGAACAAGATCCCGAGATACTTAAACTCCTCCACTTGGGGCAGGACCTCCTCCCCGACCCGGAGAGGGCATGCTACCCTTTTCCGGCTCAAGACCATGGCCTCGGATTTGGAGGAACTGATCCTCATCCCGGCCGCATCACACTCGGCTGCAAACCGCTCCAGTGAAAGTTGTAAATCACGAACTGATGAAGCCAGTAGGACCACATCATCTGCAAAAAACAGAGAAGCGATTCTAAGGTCACCAAAACGGATCCTCTCAACACCTTGGCTGCGCCTAGAAATTCTGTCCATAAAAGTTATGAACAGAATCGGTGACAAAGGGCAACCTTGGCGGAGTCCAACTCTCACCGGAAACGAGCCTGACTTACTGCCGGCAATGCGGACCAAGCTCTGACACCGGTCGTACAGGGACCTAACAGCCCTTATCAAAGGGCCTGGTACCCCATACTCCCGGAGTACCCCCCACAGAACCCCCCGAGGGACGCGGTCGAATGCCTTCTCCAAGTCCACAAAGCACATGTAAACTGGTTGGGCAAACTCCCACGCACCCTCCAGGACCCTGTTGAGGGTGTAGAGCTGGTCCAGTGTTCCACGACCAGCACGAAAACCACACTGCTCCTCCTGAATCCGAGGTTCGACTATCCGACGGACCCTCCTCTCCAGAACCCCTGAATAGACCTTACCAGGGAGGCTTAAGAGTGTGATCCCCCTATAGTTGGAACACACCCTACGGTCCCCCTTTTTGAATAGGGGAACCACCACCCCAGTCTGCCAATCCAAGGGAACTGCCCCCGATGTCCACGCGATATTGCAGAGTCGCGTAAGCCAACACAACCCTACAACATCCAGAGCCCTAAGGAACTCCGGGCGAATCTCATCCACCCCCGGAGCCTTGCCACCGCGGAGCTTTTTAACCACCTCGGTGACCTCAGCACCAGAGATTGGAGAGCCCGACCCAAAGTCCCCAGGCTCTGCTTCCTCCGTGTAAGACCTCAAACCACTGCATTGACCTGTCTGCTCTACCCCTGTCCGAAAAACAAAAAGTCAAAAATCTGGGAGTGATAATGGATCCTTCCATGAAACTCAACAGTCATGTAAACATGATTGTCAAATCCTGTTTTTTCCAGCTGAGGCGTCTGTCTAAGCTGAAGCCCATATTATCCAAAAAGCACCTGGAGACAGTGATTCACGCATTCATTACATCTAGGCTTGATTACTGCAATTCACTTCTGTTTGGCGTCAGTCAAGCCACCATTGCACGATTACAACTGGTTCAGAACGCAGCTGCCCGATTTTTAACCAGCACACGCAAAAGAGAGCACATTACACCAGTCTTGGCCTCCCTTCACTGGCTACCGGTTCATCTTCGAATCCAATTCAAAATTCTCATGTATGTCTACAAATCGCTGAACAGTCTCGCCCCCGCCTATCTCTCGGATCTGATACACCCATATGTCCCTCCACGTGCTTTGAGGTCAGAGGATCAGGTACTCTTAATAGTTCCAGAAACTCGCCTTAAGCGCAGGGGTGACAGAGCGTTCTCTGTAGCAGGCCCAAGACTCTGGAACGAGTTACCGCTGCTCATCAAACAGGCCCCCTCCCTCTCGGTTTTCAAATCCCGGTTAAAAACTCACTACTACTCCATCGCTTTCAATGCCAGCTGATTTGTATTGGATCGTTTGATTTATGATCTGCAATGTTTTTTATGTTTTTCGTGTTGTACTTCATTGTCTGTGTTGCCTGTTGCGTGTTTGTTTGTCCAGCACTTTGGTGTGGACTTGTTCCTGTTTAAAGTGCTTTATAAATAAAATGGTATGGTATGGTATGGTATGAAGACGTGCCAGTAGGATTGAGGAGGTCTTCGAAGTATTCCGCCCACCGACTCACAACATCCCGAGTTGAGGTCAGCAGCACGCCACCTCCACCATAAATGGTGTTGGTCTCGTACCTCTTTCCCCCCCTGAGACGCCGGATGGTGGACCAGAATCGCCTCGAAGCCGTACGGAAGTCATTCTCCATGGCCTCTCCGAACTCCTCCCACGCCCGAGTTTTTGCCTCAGCAACCACCCGAGCCGCATGCCGCTTGGACTGCCGGTACCTATCAGCTGCTTCCGGGGTCCCACAAGCCAAAAAGGCCCAATAGGACTCCTTCTTCAGCCTGACAGCATCCCTCACTGCCGGTGTCCACCACCGGGTTCGAGGGTTGCCACCACGACAGGCACCAACAACCTTGCGGCCACAGCTCCGATAAGCTGCCTCGACAATAGAGGCGCGGAACACGGCCCACTCGGACTCCATGTCCCCCGCCTCCCTTGGAACGTGTTCAAAGCTCTCCCGGAGGTGGGAGTTAAAGCTCCGTCTTACGGGAGACTCTGCCAGACGTTCCCAGCAGACCCTCACAATACGTTTGGGTCTGCCAGGTCTGACCGGCATCCTCCCCCACCATCGGAGCCAACTCACCACCAGGTAGTGGTCAGTTGACAGCTCCGCCCCTCTCTTCACCCGAGTGTCCAAGACATGCGGCCGCAGATCAGATGAGACGACAACAAAGTCGATCATCGAACTGCGACCTAGGGTGTCCTGGTGCCAAGAGCACATATGGACACCCTTATGCTTAAACATGGTGTTCGTTATGGACAATCCATGACGAGCACAGAAGTCCAATAACAGAACACCACTCTGGTTCAGATCAGGGGGGCCGTTCCTCCCAACCACACCCCTCCAGGTCTCACTGTCATTGCCCACGTGAGCGTTGAAGTCCCCCAGTAGAACAAGGGAGTCCCCAGGAGGCGCACTCTCCAATACCCCCTCCAAGGACTCCAAAAAGGGTGGGTAGTCTGAGCTGCCGTTTGGTGCATAGGCACAAACAACAGTCAGAGCCCGTCCCCCCACACGTAGGCGAAGGGAGGCTACCCTCTCGTTCACCGGGGTGAACCCCAACGTACAGGCACCAAGATGGGGGGCAACCAGTATGCCCACTCCTGCTCGGCGCCTCTCACCAGGGGCAACTCCAGAGTGGAAGAGTGTCCAACCCCTCTCAAGGAAACTGGTTCCAGAGCCAGAGCCATGCGTTGAGGTGAGTCCGACTATTTCTAGTCGGAACTCTCAACCTCACACACTAGCTCAGGCTCCTTCCCCACCAGAGAGGTGACATTCCATGTCCCAATGGCCAGCTTCTGTAGCCGAGGATCAGACCGCCAGGGTCCCCGCCCTCGGCCACCACCCATCTCACATTGCACCCGACCCCTTTGGCCCCTCCCACAGGTGGTGAGCCCATGGGAATTTATTTACATTATTTAAGTATTTTCTTGATATATTTTATTTTGTCTGTTTTTGCACCATTTAATTTATTTTTATGTATCTAATTGTATCTGTTTGTTGTTGATCTTGCACTACAAATTATTTTGAGCATTACTGGTGCAGTTCTTTGGAACCAAAGATAATAAACCAGATGACACTTTGCTGTAAAATACATTGCATACTGGTGGTGTTTTTCTTTCTTTTGTTACTTTTAGAAACATGATATATACACATAGGATAATGTAAACAGGGCTGTCAGAGTTTAAATGAGTTTATGTCGGGTGAATGATCTGATCATCTGACTGTTGGTTGCAGTAATCCACATTATTAACGGAAATAGAGGGCCCCAAACCAAATTTCGCTTAGGGCCCTATGGAGGCTTGGGCCGGCCCTGACAACATGGGACAACATTCAATAGTGCAGCAGCAACAAACATAGCTATAACAGCTAATATTAATTATTTTAGCTTTTACAGATGTGGCTTGGTGCAATGTTATTGCCGATTGTTCAGTGTTATTTATCGAGAGTTTAGCAATGTTTATTTGTTATTCGCACCACATGTGGTGAAACAAAATTGTATACACAGGGTCCCAGCTACATCCAACAAAAGTATAAATTGTAAAGAAAAGCAGTAACACAATCTAATATATGAACTAAGAAATACACTAAACTAAGAATACACTAAGCACTAATAGTACAAAACCAGTACACTAAACAACAGCAGCACGAACATGAGTCATGTGTGAGCAGATGAGTACAAATGAACACTGCAGCGTGAAATAAATCAGCAACATAGATAATCAGCAGCACATACAGTAAACAATCGAGTGGAATTACAGTGATTTATTTCACAGTGATAATTCTGATTAGAGATTCATGAGTCTAACAACTTCAGGGTAGAAGCTGTTCCTCAGTCTAGTTCTACATTTGATGCTCCTCAACCTCCTGCCTGAGGGGGGCGGGGCAAAGAGTGCCTGGGTGAGTGGGATCCATGATGCAGGTGGCTCTCTTCCTGCATCTGGAGGTGTAGATGTCTGTGATGGTGGGGAGACTGACTCCAACAGACTTCTGTGCAGCCTTCGCCACTCTCTGTAGAGCTTTTCTTTCTGCAGCCTTCATGCCACATGTTGATGCTGGAGCACAGGATGCTCTCTCCACTGCACACCTGTAGAAGGAGGTGAGGACTGACTGAGCTTCCCAGACCAGCTCGTCTCAGCCGCCTGAGGAAGTAGAGCATGAGCTTTCTTGATCAGGCTGGTGGTGGTGTTGGTCCAGCTGAGGTAATCATTCAGGTGCACTGCACCCCCCAAGTACTTGTAGTTGGAGACTACTTCCTCCGCAGAACCTCCCATGTTCACAGGGTGGGGTAGATGTATTTGTATTATCTGAAGTCCAAGACCCTTATTCCTCACATCGATGTGAATTTGACAGCATGTGGGTACCGGTAATACCTGGCTCATAGTCTTTATAGGCGATGGCAGACTCCTGTGCCTGAGGGTAGTAGACGGAAGAGTCCTTGTGCTGGGTGGGTACTTAATTGGTGCTTTATGCAGACATCAGCTGTGGTAGATGTCCTGGATGGTGTGGAGACTCCTTTTACATGTTGGCTTTGTTTAAATGTCACAGCACGTTGGAATTTGATCTGTATCTTTACACACCTGAGGCTGGATTTGAATCAGAAAGAGGCGTGAACATTGTTTTCCCTTACATTTTATTTATTTATTTTTGTTTGTTTGTTTTCTCCCTTGCATGTTCCAGCTCTAATCTGGTAATCCTGGTTCATAATATGAAACTGGAAGGAACTTTAATGTATTTTGTGTTACTAAAAAGTGAAAATGAGGAACACTTTACGAATTTGCGTGTCATCTTTGCGCAGAAGCTAGAGTGAAGTAAGCCCAGCCAAACGCATTGCTGTGGCTAGCTCCACCCCATTACTACCCCCTGTAAAGATATAAACTGGTAGAACTGCTGCCTCTCAGCGAGTAGGTTGCCCTGGTTTACTTCAAATCCCTGTCCGGGGACCTTTCTGGGTGGAGTTTGCATGTTCTCTCATGTTCCCACGTGTGAATGAGAGAGTGAATGCATGGTTGTTTGTCTCGTTTGTCTCTGTGTGCCTGTGATGGACTGGAGACCTGTCCAGGGTGTACCACGCCTCTCTATTGCACAGTGATTGCTGGACATGCACTGCTGACCCCCGCGACCCAAAAAGGAAGATGCGTGCGGATGGATGGATATATTAGTGTGTGTGTGAATGACAGGTATTAACTTAAAACTCTTTGTAGAACAGTGCTTTGTGTTGACCGATAGATCTCACATTCAATATGGCGGACGCTCTGACGCATGGCTGCAGCGGGCCAGCTCTCTCAACGAGGCATCTACGTACATATATATCTATGCTTTGGATCAGCTGGTGAGCTAGGCAGCATCTAAATCAAGGGTCACCAACATGGTGCCCGCGGGCACCCGGGTGCCCCCAAGGACCATTTGAGGTGCCCTCGGACCTGTTCTAAAAATAGCACAACTCACTACTAAGCTGCATTTAAAATTTCATTTTATTCAGTTGTTGTTCTTTTTTGTATTTATATATATTTTATAATGTATATCTTAAAAATATGTTCTTAAAAATATGTTTATTATACATTTTTTTCAATTTATGCTTTGTTATTTCTGAAGAGTTTATCAAACTGCTGCCCTTTGTATGACTCCGTCCATACCCACGAAGTTGCTCTCAGTTTCAAAAAGGTTGGTGACCCCTGATCTAAATATTAGTTCACATCAGGGGCAGCCGGCCAGTAGGGGGCGCAAGGGCGCCACCCTTCTGGAACTTTTCACCATTTTACATAGAAGACTTTATTTTTTTATTTTTTTATTTTATGAAATAATAAAATAAAAATATTTTGAAATGTATATATACCCTGATGCATGCTCAATAATCCAGGTAGAAAACTCTAAAAAGGCTAAGTCTGGCCCTCTTGACATAAAAAAAAAAACTGTAGAAACGTTTTGTCTTTTGTCCGAAAGACTTCCTCAGTCTGAGCTGCTTTATTCAGCTCAGTCTTATAAATAGCACCCTCTCACAGTGGATCAACCAGTTGGCTGATGACAGCCAAAATCAGCTGCTCACATGATCAAGGAGGACCATCAGCCTAACGATGGATCGTTAGCACCCTGATTGTTTGCTATTCACAGAGGGCTGAGTGATACTAGCAATAACAGCATTGTAAGAGGGGGACAGTTGAACCCAGAGGCCTCCACCTCCATCATTAAACAGAGGTGGAGGCAGGATGGAGTAATTCTCACCCGCTGATGTGAAGGGGGGCATGTCTCTGCTTCGTGTGAAACCAGCGTCGAAAAGCCCTCATATTTAACAGACCCAGAGGGACTGCTACGACCATGGAGGCCATGAAGCCGAAGAGACGTTGACAATGTTTGAGTGTTAACCCTGATTGTGTTGAAACGGAGCCAAGCACTGATTGAAGTTTGATAATCTCCTCTCTGACAGCTTTGCATGATAATGCAGTCTAGCTGGAGACCTAGGAAGCAGATCATCTGGTTGGCACCAGTTAGCTTTTGTCTTTGTTTATTACAAAGCCCAGCGACTGCAGGTGTGACACCAGCAGGTTTGTGTGGGCTCTGGCCTGCTAGCGTGACACAGCCAGTATGAGGAGGTCATCTAAATAGTTCAGAGTTCTGATGCCCTGATGTCTTATCGGTGTCAGTGCAGCTTCGAGGCATTTTGGAAACACTCGAGGAGCCAGAGACAGACCGAATGGCAGAACCTGATATTCGTATGCTATGTTCTAGAACGCAAACCGCAGAAATTTTCTGTGTTTGGATATGATTGGGATATGAAAGTAAAGGCCCCGGTATAGCTCTGCGTTCGGCCGAACGCCACTCGACGCTGTTCAAGCCCCGCAGGGCACGAACGCGCAAAGCTCAAATTTTACGACCGCGTAAGCGAGGCACGTTGTCTCACAATAAACTACAGTACTCGACGTCTGACTGTTTTGTATGTGACACAAATGTATTAAATTCCTCTTCTTCATTCCTAATCTGGCCTTTTCTTTTGTTTTTTTGCCAAAAGTCAAGTGATCGCTTCCTCCTCCGTTGACTCTATGACTAAAATGATGAGGAAATGAATTAATTTGTCACAAGCAAATTAAACTCGGGTCCTACGTGGCTGCGGGAGGTTCTACAGATATCCTGGTGGGCTGCAGGAGCAGCGCTCCCTGTTTTTTTTTTTTTAAGAACTTTTTAATAAGATATAAACACAGAACACCGCTACGCTGAAGCTGCCGGCTCGCCTTTTTTCCTCCCCCGACCTGTCAATCAATTCAGTAGGCGTGTCAGCAAATGACCAATCAGCAAACGCTCTGCACTGTGGCTTCTCAAATGATGTCAAGAATTTGGAGCGAAAACGCGAGAACGAATGCGAGAACGAACGCAGAGCTGTGCGGGTGAACGCGCGCACGGAGCGGCGTTCGGCCGAACGCAGAGCTATACCGGGGCCTTAAGCATCTTTCAAATCCACGGACGTAAACCAGTCCCCTGGGCGTACAGAGTTCATCACCTGACGCAGGGTCAGCATTTTGAATTTGAACGACCTTAGCCGTTTGTTTAAATGTCTCAGATCTAAAATTGGGTGGAGGCCCTTATCCTTCTTTGGAATCACAAAATAGCGGCTGTAAAAGCCGTTGTTTGCTTCCTGAGGAGGGATAAACCTTTTTGCACCCTTTTCTAGGAGTGCACAAATCTCCTCTCTCATAGTTGGGATGCGATTTGTGCTTATTGCTGACGTTATTACACCATTGAACCGCCAGGGGCGCTTGCTGAACTGCAGTCTGTAGCCCTGGACTACAGTTCCCATGACCCATTGCGATGGTGCGCATGCAGCCCCAGCACTCTCGTGAGAGGTGAGCCTGAGCGGCATGTTCTTTTGTGGGCTCATTGTGCCCGTGTTAATTTTGTCGACTAATTATTTTCGTCGACTAAATGTTTTCATTGATTTGTCGACTAAAATTAGACTAAAACAAAAAAAATTCTGATGACTAAGTAATGACTAAAACTAAATGATGTTTTAGTCACATGACTAAGACTAAAACTAAATTAAAAATAGCTGTCAAAATTAACACTGGATTCAAGTACTGCTTGTAGTTTTACTGTTAAAAGCAAGGTTAGACAAATAATGTTTGAAAAAAGTTTTATTTGTTGTTGTATGTTGCATATTAATATTAATATTATGGTTAAAACATTGTTTTGTTTTAGTAACTACAGAGAATTGATGAAAAGTTTTTACTATGTATAACTTAGTCGACTTAATTGACTGTAGATTTAGTCGACTAAATGTTTTCATTGATTTGTCAACTAAAATTAGACTAAAACAAAAAAAATTCTGATGACTAAGTAATGACTAAAACTAAATGATGTTTTAGTCACATGACTAAGACTAAAACTAAATTATAAATAGCTGTCAAAATTAACACTGTCTTGTGGACAAAGTTTTAATAGAGGTGTAGGGCCCGACTCTGTGAGCCGGCTCTCCAACCTTTTTATATCTGACGTTTGTTTCATGAAAAAAGGGTTGGACTGTCCCTTTAATTCTGACTCTTGACACAAAATCGTTTGAACACAATGTGATTTTATTGGTGCTTGAGGACAACATTTTCCTTTTATTGTACAAACGGGGAATTGTGTTTTGTGTGTCATCAAACATATTTGTCCATTCAATCGGGGTCTCTTGGACTCTGAAGTGGCTTGAAACTGTGTGGCTTTCCTTTTTCCCAGTGGATGGAAATGCTCTGAATGATATGGAAACAGTTGCAGTGTTAGGCTGACTTCTGTTTTCTGTCTCTCATCGCTAAGGAGGATCTGGGTTTTCCGGCCTGTCTCGGGACAAAGCATGCTTTGACCATGCCTGTTGTCCCTGTGGGGCGCGTCCACGCTGCTCCGCTGCTGGCATCGCCCGTTGTTCAGCCTTAAGTGTGTGACATATCAGGTCCCTCCATGACTAACTCAGTCCTGGGAGTTATGGATTAGCGGGGTAAAGTTTTCATTTAGTGTTCTGCCACTCCACCTGCCTCTGTGCAGGATGTGTGAGTGTTGCCATCAGTCTCAGGGCTCTGGGACTGAGTTTGTTGTGTTGTTACTGGTTTTTAAACCTGTCTGTACATAGCTCAGGGTCAGTTTTGTTCCCCTGTTTGGGGTCACCGCCGAGGCCTGTTCTGACCTCTGACGTTTGTTGTACAAAAATAAAAAACACACAAAAAATAAATAATAATAATAATAATAAAAAATATATATATATATATATATATATATATATATAAACAATGTTGTGAGGCTGCGGTGCAGCTGTCACACGCCTGTCAGGCCTCAGTGCAGGCCTGCAGACTTATCCGCCAATCACCAGTGCCCTCCTCTGGTGCGTCATGACGTGGAACGTACGGATGACGTATGAGGAAGGACAGAGGTGTGTTTGGGTGAGCAAGGACTTCATGCTTGGGCTGGACCCAATGGGGCATGGACTACATCCTGCTACGCCCTTTATCCAATAGGAGCTAAAGGGCGAGCTATACGAAGTATAACGTTGGTTACGTATTGTAACCCCAGATTATACGAGTATAGCGGAGCCCTTTAGCTTTGTGGGCCCCATTGGCTCTTGGACGGCTGAATGATAAGCTGTTCGAGGCTGTTCCTTCCGTGTGGTGGACTTTTATGCACACGGGGCGGGCCCACACTGTAGGTGGGCGTGGACTAAAAGGTTATTCAGTATGACGCTGTCGCGGGGGAAGATATCCCCCGCACGGGGGGCAGCACGGTGGGCAGCACGGTGGCACAACTGGTAGAGCTGCTGCCTCTCAGCGAGAAGGTTGCCGGTTCAAATCCCGGTCCGGGGCCTTTCTGGGTGGAGTTTGCATGTTCTCCCCGTGCATGCGTGGGTTTCCTCCGGGTACTCCGGTTTCCTCCCACAGACCAAAAAACATGCTTGTTAGGCTGATTGGTGACTCTAAATTGACCCTAGGTGTGAGTGAGAGAGTGGATGGTTGTTTGGTGTGAGTGAGACAGGTCCCTCTTGTAAATGAGTCCCCGTGACTCAACGAGGCTAGCCTGTATAAATAAAGGTTGAATGAATGAAAGTGTGGGTCTCTTGTGTGTGGGGCGTCGTGAGAGCGAATGGTGTTGTGAAGGCGCCTCTGTGGCCGCTGGAGTCCCTGGTCTGAGAGTAGTGCTGTCTCGGCATCCCCTCTCGCAGGGCTTCCTCCTGCCTTTTCCTCAGGTCGCAGCGGCTTTGGATCTTGTCCAGAGCTCCACCAAACAGATCTGTGGGCTCAACCGCCTGTTGGAGGAAGGTGGAGCGTTGGTTCTCTGGCAGCTCCGTGAGGGTGAGCCATAGGTGTCGCTGGGCGACAACCGCTTTGGCCATGCTTTTGCCCATTGCGATAGCTGCTGTGCCAGAGAGGCGAATAATAAAATCTGCTGTCCTATGGGCCTCTTCCAACGGCTCTGCTACCTTCTTTTTTGATGCGATGGCTTCCTGCAGTTCCTACAGCTTTTCTGCCTGGTACACCTGCAGCAAGGCTACTGTGTTGAATGTGCGTGCCGCGAGGCATTGTGTGCGGTAAATCTTTTCTAGCTGGTTTGCCGAGAACCGACACTGTCTGCTGGGGAGTGTGGGTTTGCTCTTCGAAGTCTTGGGCGCCAGGTAGCCTACGCTGCTAGCGTTTCGTCCATGGGGGTATCTGAGATAACCCCGCTTGTTCCATGTTCTCTAGATCCCAGAACTGTGAGAGAGGGAGGGATAGCGGTGCGCTTGGTGTTGGCCATGACCTCGTAAGCTCTGTTAAAAAGTCTGGGAACACCGGCAGTTTGTGCCTCACCGAGGTTTGCTACCTCGGGAGGAAGTAGTTTCCCACCAGTCTCGTCTGTAGTTGTTGTGGCAGAGGAGTGGGCCACGGCACCTCCAAGGCAGGCCCGCGGCATATGGGTAGGCATTGAGGGACATTGCCCCACCACAGAGTCAGCTATGCCCCCCCCCTCCCCCGACTGGACGACGGGAAGATTTTTGTTTGTTTGTTTTTAATCTCTGAGTGTACTTCTTTCTATTTTTTCTATCTTTGTTTGTCCGTCATACAATTCAACCAATCAATGAAGCCAAGGCAACATTCTAGCCAACTACAGTTCGAGGAGGGCGGGTCACTGACTTAATGCGCAAACCACACTCTTAAAAATCAAACGACGATCTGTTCAGAGGATTTCATAAAATATGTTGCTCAGACATGAAATTCTAAATAGATCAGTACCAATGAGAAAATATTTATCAAACCAATGATATCAACCGTTATTGTCAAAAAAAGGGCGTTCAATGTGAATTATTTAATAAACTGGATTTGGAATTTTTTGTTGGCTCAGCTGAGTTGAAAGAGGAGCTGTTGCACATGTGCAATGCAGCTCGAGGGCGTTTCCCAGGGTGGCAGGACAGGCTGCCCCTGTCCTGCTGCCTGGGAAACCCCGTATGAGCTGATGTCCTCAGCTCATACGGGGTTTCCCAGGCAGCAGCCGGGCCGGGGGGGCACATCAAAGGGCCTGCCTCGTCGTCGTCTGGTTCACTTTCGGTTTGGTGGGGAGTGACATCAAGCATTTGAAAAGTACCGGTACCTGTATTTTAAATGTACACTAAAGTTTGACGTTATACAGTTAGATAATTATTCATATTGTAGTCACTTAAGTAAATTAACAAAGTTGCCATGGAATGCGCGATACAGTACACGGTTGAAACGATAGACATTCAGCCTAGAGATCGGTCTTATACCGGCTAACTGCTGTGTCATGTAAAGTCGGGAGTTGTCAGATTTAATCGCTCTTTGTTTTTAGATGAAAACTATGCGTAAGTGGTGTTAATGTCCTTTCTTGGACAGTTAATTAGCGAAGTTACAAGCTATCTACGGCTTGCCACTTATTCGGACGCATGCGCAAAACGTGTTACGTCTAAAGTTGTTTGTTTTTTTTTCCGTCAAAGGTTCGTTGGTCATTTTTATTTTTCATTTACCCTTTATTTATCCATGTAGTCTCATTTGAGGCACGAGAACTAATTTCAAGAGAGACCTGTTTTAGGGAGCAGATGGTGGGGGTTAAAGGCCCCAGTATAGCTCTGCGTTTGGCCGAACGCCGCTCGACTACGTTTGAATGCAGCGGCACAAGCCTTTGAACGCAGCGGCACAAGCCTATGAACGCGGGCGCGAACGCGCCAAGCTCAAATTTTACGACCACGTAGCAAGCGCATTGTCTGCTCACATAAACTGCCCGGCGCCAGACTGTTTTGTATGTGACACAAATATATTACATTCCCCTTCTTCATCACTGATCTGGACTATTTTTTACATTTACGTCTAGCATTATTCAGTGTGATGAACTTTATGTTAAAGGATAAAGCATAAAGTAGCTGAGCGTCTTTCCTCTCACGTGCGCGCACACACAAGGATACGTGTTTTGCATTTCCCTCTCAATCACAGAAAGGACTATTGTTTAATTCTAAGCATAGTCGAAGCTCACTCAAGCAGATAGTTTTATTCCAGACTTTGTCATTCATAAACTGTAACAGTTTAGACATACTTTCTGGTTAATCTGCTATACTGTATACGGTAGAATAAAATGAAATACTACTTCAAATGTATATAATAGGTACAATAAGATATTGATTCACTTGCAGTTTGGATATAATTACCTTATCAAGTTATTTTACTTCTGTCATGTTTGTATTTTTCAGGTGGGAAGAATGGCCCTCATGCACGTACCGTTCGTACGCACAGATTTGTTCTTAAACTGCGCGTACGAGTGATTTAGGATCATTTGTGGCATTCAACAATGTTTTCATATCCTATGATTTTTTTCATATACGAACAAAATTTACGAGTGGTCCGGACCTGTCGTATTAACCATACCATACCATACCAGCTTTATTTATAGAGCACTTTAAACACCTACAGGACCAAAGTGCTGTACACACAACAAAACAATCACAATCAGGTAATAAAATGATTAAAATAAATAAGAGTCACATAATAAAAGTTGAGGAATCATACAATCAGATAAAACAAGCGACTAAAATTATTAAAAGTCAACATCGCAGATGGTGTCATAGGCCAGGGAGAAGAGATGGGTTTTAAGAAGAGATTTAAAAACAGACAGGGAAGAGGCCTGTCTGATGTTCAAGGGAAGGTTGTTCCACAGTTTAGGAGCTGCCACAGCAAAAGCACGGTCTCCTCTGAGCTTGCGTTTTGTCTTTGGGACACTCAGGAGCAGCTGATCACATGACCTGAGGGATCGAGAGGGTGTGTATGGCTGCAGCAACTCGGACAGATAGGGCGGGGCAAGACCATTTTGCGCTTTAAAAGCAAATAAAAGAACTTTAAAATGAATCCTGGAATGTACGGGCAGCCAGTGCAGGGAGGTTAAAACAGGAGTAATGTGGTCAAACTTTCGTGTGCCAGTTAAAAGTCGTGCAGCGGCGTTCTGTACCCTCTGAAGCTGAGAGATACACGAATCACTGATTCCTATATAGAGTGCATTACAGTAGTCCAGCCGTGTGGTCACAAAGGCGTGAACTACTGTTTCAAAATGCTGCTTGGAAAGAATTGGCTTCACCTTAGCCAGCTGCCTCAGGTGGAAAAAACTAGTTTTAACAACTGCTCTGATGTGGTTTTCTAATTTTAGTCCGGCATCGATCTTGACCCCCAGGTTTGTAACAATAGGTCTGATGTATTGAGCCAAGGAACCAACATTGACCTTGGGAGTCTCAGTGGAGCTTCCAAAAACCATCACCTCAGTCTTCCCCTCATTAAACTTTAAAAAGTTCACAGCCATCCAGGCTTTGATGTCCTCCAGACATGAAAACAGAGGGGCCAGAGAGTTGGAGTCCTTTTTCTGAAGCGGGACATAAATCTGCGTATCATCCGCATAACAATGAAAGGAGATCCCATATTTTCTAAGAATGGAGCCAAGAGGGAGCAGGTACAGTGTGAAGAGGAGGGGGCCTAAGACTGAGCCCTGAGGAACCCCACACAGAAGAGGAGCAGAGGAGGACACATGGTCACCAAGGCGGACACAGAAAGTACGGTCGGCTAAGTAGGACCTAAACCAGTTCAGTGCTGCACCGCTGACACCCCCCCATTGTTTCAAACGACATAGTAAGATGTCATGGTCCACGGTGTCAAAAGCAGATGATAAATCTAAAAGCAGTAGGACAACACTGTCACCAGAGTCTGTTGCTAAAAATATGTCGTTAAAAACCTTTAAAAGAGCAGATTCTGTACTGTGCAGAGCTTTAAAACCAGACTCGTATATTTTAGGAGCGTCAGTCTGCTGTCTTCCAGACGGAATTTCTCCACTAATAACTTCATATTTCGTTATCTAGAAAATATTTAGAGTTTAAAAAAGTCACGCACCACAATTGTTCTTGACAATAGGTTCTGTTTGAAGTCGAATTATAATTTTAAATGTAATAATGACTAACGGATTAAAGTATTTAAATTAAAATCAATTTGTTATCAATGCCGTTTTCTAACACTACAATATCAATATGAAGATCTCAAACTGAAACCAACTTAAATTATGAATTAATTTAAGTTTAATTTGTCTCGGTAACGCAGACTTCGGTAACGCAGACTTTACATTGACCTCCTCCTGTCACAGTCATAGCTGTCAGATAGCTCAATCAGTAAAGCGTTGCGTCGCAGTGCCGAACCTTATGGGTTCGAGTCCCACATGGGACAACGTTTTTTTTTCTCCTTTTAATTCATTCCAGATTTAAAAAACACAAGAAAACTATTTACAATACAACAAGAAATGAAGCATAAAGTCTTTTTAATCTGGAATGAATAAATAATCTAAAGAAAGAAGGAAAAAAAAATAGTCATACCTCGTGGGAATCGAACCCACGAGGTCTCGATAAGCAGTGCAATGCTTTACCCAGTGGGCCACCAGGACACATGTATATTTTAAGGTCCACATTTCTTATAAACAAACATTCTTTGGCTTTAGTTGGTCATTTACTCCCATGAGTGACGCTGCTAATAAGGACAGATTTTCTTTTCTTGACCTCAGAGAGCAGAACTTCAATCTCCGCACCGGTAGAGTTCTTCTTTTTACTTTTCGCTGTCATTTTATGAACGAACACGTTTTGCCTCTGAGGCAGGAAACGTAGCCTTATATGGTGTTTTGAGGGGTGGGAATTATGTAAATAACCTCTCCGCGTGCACGCGCAGGTGATAGAACAGGTGGGATTCATCATATTTGCGCAGCCATTTACACACTTTTCCTGAGGATAGAAGAGTTTGTTGAATCTGACGTGGCATGTTCGTACGAACGCTTCGTACGAACGCTTCGTACGAACAAAAGTAGGAGAAATTTAGGATAAAAATACGAACATGTTCGTGCATGCCACGTCAGATTCAACAAAGTCTTCTATCCACAGGAAACGTGTGTAAACGGGTTGCGTAAAGTTGATGAATCCCACCTGTTCCATCCACCTGCGCGTGCTCGCGGAGAGGTCATTTACATAATTCCCACCCCTCAAAACACCATATAAGGCCACGTTTCCTGCCTTTTGACAGCAGGAAGTGTCCATTCATTCTAAATCAAGAAGTAAAAAGAAGGACTTCACGCGTTCGGAGATTGAAGTTCTGCTCTGCACCGCTACCCCCCCCCCCCCCGCAAGTGTCGGATGGTCAAATATCTTTAATTTTAGTGTACTGTGTTACATTATAGTTTCACTTATTCAGAAGAGCTGTGGCGCACCGCTACCCCCCCCCGCAAGTGTCGGATGTGTTTTTGAACAGAAGCATTTTAAAATGTCTCGAAACTACAGTTAACTTCATATTAATATTGTAGTGCATATGTTGTGTGTCCCGTGGGTCGTACAGTATCAGAAATCAAGAATAAATGGTTTGATCTGAAAATGGCTTCAAACAAACGTCTCGCCGCAGCACGGACAGGAGGTGGTCAAGGAATAGTCTGCGAGATGGATGGACAATAAATGCCACGCTGCGCAGACGCATGCCAACATGTTTTGCAGCACAAATGAGTCATGCGCGCTCGTCATCGCGCAACCACATTCTGCAGGTTATATTTCGAATCAGATATAATAATCTATTGCTCCGATGGTGTTTGGCACAGCAGTCCAGCAATAGCATGAAAATCAGTCTTAATTCGTACTTGTTCTGCGGCGGTGTATGGGAATTTTATGTACCTGGGTGTTAATATGAGGAGGGCTTTGATGACCAAGGGGAGCGCACGACTCACTGAAGCCTGCGCGACACACCAGACAAATTAAACTTAAAATTATAATTCTAATTCAAACAGAATAACCTATTGTCAAGAATAATTATGGTGCGTGATTTTTTTAAACCCAAAATATTTTCTAAATAACGAAATATGAAGTTATTCGTGGAGAAGATCCGTCTGGATGACAGCAGACTGACGCTCCTAAAATATACGACAGGTCCGGACCACTCGTAAATTTTGTTCGTATCTGAAAAAAATCGTAGGATACGAAAACATTGTTGAATGCCGCAAATGATCCTAAATCACTCGTACGCACAGTTTAAGAACAAATCTGTGCGTACGAACGGTTTGTGAATGAGGGCCACTGTGAGCAAATGCAGTGCAAGTTCTGCAGTTTTAAGGAAGACCAGCAAAATCTGATCAGACACTTTGAGCTGCATCACAAAAGACCTCATCATTGGCCGTGTCTCCATTCCACCTGTGTTTGTGTCTTCAAAACTCAGAGAACTTTGAAATTACATTTGTCCAGATTTCATAGAAAAGGTGAATCTTTTAATCGGTCCAGCATTACTTTTAAATGTGAATTTTGTGATTTTCAAGATTTGTGCTTAGAAAGAGATATTTTAAAACATCTTGGAAGTCACCTTAAGCTTCAGGAAACTATTAGATGCCCCTTTTTAAGCTGTGAATTTAAAACAAACAACTATTTAACATTCAACTCACATAAAAGCAGAAAGCACAACAAAAACACAATCGGTGACATTAGGACTGTGATTCTGTGTAATGCTAGTAACACGGCTGACATTACTGAACAAATAGATAGATGATAGATAGATAGATAGATAGATAGATAGATAGATAGATAGATAGATAGATAGATAGATAGATAGATAGATAGATAGATAGATAGATAGATAGATAGATAGATAGATAGATAGATAGATAGATAGATAGATAGATAGATAGATAGATAGATAGATAGATAGATAGATAGATAGATAGATAGATAGATAGATATAGATAGATAGATAGATAGATAGATAGATAGATAGATAGATAGATAGATAGATAGATAGATAGATAGATAGATAGATAGATAGATAGATAGTTTTATTTGTCCCCGTAGGGAAATTAGTTTGCAAAATTGTCAGCAGGCATTTACATAAAGGACATACTTATACAAACATGACATTAACATCCAAGACATTTGTGCTCAGTAAGTCATGATACCTTAGTATTATTAATCAATTTAATTGCTTGTGGTATGAAAGAAAAATTTGTTCTGTTTCTTGAGAATAAAGGAAGGCAGTACCTTTGCCCTGAAGGAAGCAACTCAAATGAAGATCTTAGGGGATGTGTGTCGTCTGCTATAATCTTGTTTGCCTTCCTCATAACTCTGTCCATGTATATGTTTTCCATACTTGGCAGAGTGGTCCAGTTTGCTGGCTGTAGTTACTATACTTCTCAATGATTTCTTCTGAGCCTCTGTAGCATTGCCAAACCAACATATGTTACAAAATGTTAAAATACTTTCAATAAAAGCAGAATAAAACATTAAAAGCATTGAGTTATTGACTCTAAAAGTACCCAGTTTCTTTAAAAAATACATCCTCTGCTGAGCCTTGGTGCAAATAAGGTCAGCCCATGAGTCCCACTTTAAGTGACAGTCCAGAACCACGCCCAGGTACTTGTAGCATGACACATTTTCAATCTTCTCTACATCGATGGTTGTTGGAGAGAATGACTGAAGCTTCCTGAAGTCAATGGTCATTTCTTTTGTTTTGTCCGTGTTCAGAACCAATTTCGATTTTTTGCACCAATTAACGAAGAAGTCCAGAACTGGTCCATGCTCTTCTTCCTTGTCGTTTAAAAGGCTTACCAAGGCCGTGTCATCAGCATATTTAATTAAATGTCTATTTGGGAAAGTACTTCTGCAGGAGTTTGTATACAGAATAAATAAGAGTGAAGATAAAACACACCCTTGGGGAGAGCCAGTGCTGGTGTTTGTTTTGTCAGAGAGTGTTGAACCCACTCTGACCTGCTAGACCCTACCTGTTAAAAAGTCTGTAATCCATAAAACCAAGCTATATGAGATTAAAAACTCTTTTGTTAAGATTTCTGTTAAAATCTTTGGCTGAATAGTATTAAAAGCTGACGAAAAATCCACAAATAAATTTTTTACATGTGCTTTTGGTCTTTCAAGGTGGGAATAGAGTAGATGCAGCATAGTCAGAAGGGGTGGATGATACTGTTTACATAACATTAATCTTGCATAACTGTGGTGTGATGCTGAGAGTTAGTGCTGCAACAGGTTTTGCAGAGTGGGAAGTTGCCCAGATCACTTGATGACTGTTCTAATGCAACCTACACTCAGCTGTGTTATGTGATGGAATTGTTATATCGTCAGCTCAGCTAGCATGAATGTTCACTTCAGTCACAGTGTTCAGCCTGACACTGCTTATATTTATCACTGTATGTTTATGTTTATGTTTGACTTTTAATTGAATGAACACAGCACTACAGGTTGGGTTGTCTTGTTCTTTTTTTCTTTTTTTTGTTTAGATTTTGTGATTTTATTGAGATGTTGTATGGTCTGGAGACAGTGTCATTGACAAAAAGACAGGAGAAAGAACTGGAAGTAGCAGAAATGAAGATGCTGAGGTTCTCCTTAGGAGTGACAAGGATGGATAAGATCAGGAATGAGATCATCAGAGGTACAGCACATGTTGAACAACTGGGAGATAAAGTTAGGGAGGCCAGACTGAGATGGTTTGGACATGTCCAGAGGAGGGACAGTGGGTATATTGGTAGAAGGATGTTAGAAATGCAGCTGCCAGGAAAAAGACACAGAGGAAGGCCAAAGAGGAGATATATGGATGCAGTTAGAGAGGACATGAAGGTAGTTGGAGTGAGGACAGAGGATGCAGAGGACAGAGTGAGGTGGAGGAGGATGACTCGCTGTGGCGACCCCTGAAAAGGGAAAAGCCGAAAGAAGAAGAAGAAGTTTCTTCACAGCACTGTATTAGGAGTGGTCACAGAGCCGCTGTTCAACTTGAAGCAAATAAAATTGAAAAAAATATGCCCCCTTGAAAAAATAGAATGCCCCCTTTGAATTGTTTCTGCAGCCAGGTCTGCTTCAAGGACTCGGCCGCTCTGCGGCACAGGTCAAACAGGGCTGGGTTGGATCTGTGTGCTTCAGCGGGCGCCGCCGTAGGCTCTTGCGAGAAGTCCTCTGCCTCCTCCTCGATGCCTTGCTCTGCCTCCTCGTCTGAGATTTCACTGGAGGCTGATAACGAGAGCTCATCAGACAGCAGCATGTCCTGCACGTCATATTTGAGTCCCATGTCAAGGCTCCTCTCTTGGCTGGAGCATGTCCATCTGCTCGCCCCAGGATAGTGCTACCATGTCCTCCATTTCATCAGACTCCAGCTCTGCCGTAGGTCTGAGGGCCTCGGACAGTAGCGGGTCCTTCGCTGTGCTCGAGTTCCCTAGCGTTTTTGCCAGGAACTCCACCCGTTTCTCCCGTGTCGACTGCCGGAGTCGGCTGCACTGCAGACACGACTCCGGGTTGGCTAGCGCCGCCTTAGCGTGTAGCATGCCGAGACACATTGGGCAGGCTTCGTGGGTGTCCGCCTCTGAGATGAAGAACCCACATGCGCTCGGACATGGTCGTGACCTTGGGCTTCCCTGCCTCCTGTCCTTGCTGGAGGTCTTGGATTTCTTCTTACTCTTCTCCGGAGCCATGTTGGTCACAGAGAGATGAGTTGAGAGAGTACTTGTTAGCTGGGCTAAACAAGTAAAAAGTCGTCTTCGAATGCGTTGTTCGAGAAAGCCCCCCGTTAGCTGGGTTAAACGTGGGGTGGCTAGCTAGTTAGCTGTGCTAAACAGGACTCCGAAACAGCGATAGTGACTTGCACGTTAGCTTAGCTAAACGTAAGAAAGCGCTTAGTTAGCCGAGCTAAACTAAGTAGCGCAGGAAGAAAAAGTCTTGTAGTGGCGCCCTGGGTAGGAAGCTAGCTTACCTCTAGTCGGGCAGTTCAGCCAGTACAAGGTCTCGTGCCGGTCAAGGTGAAGCGAGGTAAAGTGCAAATAGATGATGGAAATGAGATGTGCTACATGCTTTTTAGCCGGAGGGCGGGGCCTTCTGCTCATGCAGCAATCTCATTGGCCTTGACAGGCGTGATGAAAGAGTCTTCACAGGTGAACGCACAGGGGCGCAATTCCCTATACATTTGGGTTGCACCATAGTGAACCGACCGAAAGGGAACGTGTTGATTCGCAGCGACAATACATGTGTTGTCTCACATATAAACAGAGAGAGGGCAGCACACACTCCCTACCCCTCCTCCGCCTGACGAGCAAACTCCTTCAATGGTGCAGCAGGCATCTTCTGTCAATCAGAGCCACACACGTCCCAGGCGTTCAGAAACATGGGGCGGATTCGCTCTCAAGGGGCGCTCCGCTGGCGACAGAATGGCACTTACACCCAGAGGTGGTTCAACAGATATGGCAACGCTTCGGCAAGGCCGACGCAGATCTGTTCGCCTCCAGGGAAAACGCTCACTGTCCTATGTTTTTCTCCATACGGGACGTGAACGTACAGCTCAGCCTAGACGCTCTAGCGCATATATGGCCGAGATCAATGCGCCTTTATGCATTTCGACCTGTGGCCCTTATACAGGTGACCATGGAGCGCGTGCGCAGGGAAGCTCTCACGCTGATCCTGGTTGTTCCAAGATGGCCCAAGAGAGCCTGGATTTGTAGAGAAAATATCAATGCTGGCGGGGCAACCATGGTATCTACCCACACGCAGAGACCTCCTGACTCAGACCCATGGGAAATTACGGTACCCGAGGCCGGAGATCTGAGACCTGTGGGCCTGGCCCCTGAGAGGGAAAAACTGATCGCCTCGGGCCTTCCCAGTAATGTGGTAAATACCATTCAATGTGCACGGGCAGACTCAACTCAGACGCGGTACGCTCTTAAATGGCGTGTTTTTTAGGCCTGGTGTCAGGAGAGAAACATTGTTTCCTTCTCCAGCACTATATCTCAGTAGGGATGGGAATTGAGAACCGGTTCTTTTAAAGAACTGGTTCTTTAGAGTTCAATTCCCTGGAATTGTAGGATGCTTGTCTTAACGATTCTGTTTATCGGTTCTCTGAGTTGTTCTACTGACTCGTCGTGGTGACGCATTTACGTGATGACATCACAGACATACGCCGTATTTGGTGTTCAACATGGCGTAGAGGAAAAATAGATGAGAACCAACCTCAGGTTCTCATTTTTCTACAGGACCTGTTGGAGAAGGGTCGTTCCTTTTCTACAATTAAGGTCTATCTGTAAGCCATTTCTGCATGTCATGAAGGATGGGGGGGAGAAGTCACCCAGCTCCCATCCTCTCGTATTCCAGTTCATGAAAGGAGTGCTACGCAAAAGGCCTCCATACAGAGCTCTAGCGCCTTAATGGCTTTATAGCAGGAGGACGGGGCCTTTTGCTCATGCAGCAATCTCATTGGCTTTGACAGGCGTGATGAAAGAGTCTTCACCGGTGAACGCGCGGAGGCGCAATTCCCCATACATTTATGTTGCACCTTGTTCCCCTCCCTCAGGGAACATTGGTTATGTGCATAACATCCAGATTCATTCATAGAAAAATATAATTATGTATCAAATTTTAAAAGATATGTGGGTTTTTTCCTTCTTTAGTACTACCTTTTTATGACCACTAGATGGTGCCCTCATAGAAAAAATTGACCAGCCGCCACTGGTACACATATGTTTGTCATGGTCTGTCTTCTAGTGTCTGGTGTTTCTGTGTTCTATCTGTTTGTGTTTCTTTTAGCCTTCTCTTGAGTTTAATTTAGTTCTTTGTCTCCTCTCAGTTGTCTGGTGTCTTTGTCTTGCCCTGCTAAGCTTTCTGCTTTTGTTTCTGTGTTCTGTTTGTTTAGTCAGCTCTTTGTTCCCACTGTGAGGTTGGCTCCCTCTCCTGGACTTTCCATGTGTTTTCCTTTCAACCAGCCCTGCTCCATTTTAGTTATTTCAGATTTAGTTTATTTCCCTGTCCTGCTCCAGATTAGTTAATTCCTGTTTAGTTTAATTCCCTGTTCGGCCCCAGTTTAATTATTCATGTTACATGTTTTAGTTAGTTCCCCTGCCCTGGTCTGTTATTTATTACTTCCCCAAGTGTTCACTCTGGTCCTTCCTGGTGTTGTGCTCCAATTAGTCTGATTATTTTCACCTTTGTCCCAAGCCCTGCCTGTATGTATTTAAGTTCCTCTGTGAATCCTGTCTTTGTCGGTTCGTCATCGTTTTGGGTTCCTCCTAGTCCTGTTCCTTGAGTTATGTAAGTTTATGCTGCCATTGTCAGTCTTTTTCTGTTTCTACAAATAAAGTATTTATTTTTGTACTTTGCCTCCTGAGTCCTGTCTGCAAATGGGTTCTTTCCACGGTCCCTGAGCCGGGACCCTAACAGTACAAACCGACCAGTTTCTGAGCCCAGCAGACAGGTTCTCCTGAGTTTTTTTGTTTTTGTTTTTTGCTTACCTGTTTTTTGAGTTTTCTTCAAGATGAGGAGAACCACCATCCGATGTGGTACCTATTGGACTAAACCCGTCCTGGACCTGACGGAGTACAGCCAGGCGGTGGAGGTTCTGCCTTCACCTCTCCTGCTGCAGGAGGAGAGAAGAAGGACTAAAGGTAGCCACACAACACCCAGGTCCAGTTTTTCCTCAGCTCCCGTGCCGACTTACTCTGGGTGGACGTCGGGTGAGGACGCAGAGTCAGAGGACGAACTCTGGCTTGCCCCCGTGGTCCACTCACAACCTCGTCGTAAGAGAGGCAAAAACAAGACCCGGAGAGGGTCCACCACACCTCCGGTCCGTCCAGTGGTTCCCGCTCGGTCCGGCGAGACTGAGTCCCCTGTGTTCAGCTCCAGTGTCACTGTGGGCGCGGTCCCCGTTGCCTCACCTCCCAGGATTCCGGTGAGGACGAAGCTCGACCCCACACCTCCTATATGTGCAGCTGTTCCTGCTCAGTTCGACGAGACTGGGTCCGACTTGTTCCAGCTCCAGACCAGTGACTTTGCTTCAATAAATCAAACCTTATTACGTTTGTTGACCTCTGCCATGGACAATCCAGACTGTATTAACCTTTTGCTTTCCTCTGCAGAAAGCCTTGTGTTCTCAACCTGGTCTGGCCCAGCTTCCCTTTTATAAAGGGCTTTTAAGTGAGATAAGGGCTCTAAAGCCTGTTGCACCAAACTCTCATCCTGTAGCCACGAGCCTCCAGCCTCCTGCAGTTAGAGACTTATCTATTGCAGAAACTGCAGTATCTCCTATGTTCCCAGTGTCCCCAGTGTCTGCAGGTAGTCCAGAACCTGCAGCAGGAGACTCAGAACCTGCAGCAGGAGACTCAGAACCTACAGCAGGAGGTCCAGAGACTCAGAACCTACAGCAGGAGGTCCAGAACCTGCAGCAGCAGGAGACTCAGAACCTGCAGCAGCAGGAGGTCCAGAACCTGCAGCAGCAGGAGGTCCAGAACCTGCAACAGCAGGAGGTCCGGAACCTGCAGTAGCAGGAGGTCCAGAACCTGCAGTAGCAGGAGGTCCAGAACCTGCAGCAGCAGGAGATGTCTAGAACCTGCAGCAGCAGGAGGTCCAGAACCTGCAACAGCAGGAGGTCCAGAACCTGCCGCAGCAAGAGGTCCAGAACCTGCAACAGCAAGAGGTCCAGAACCTGCAGCAGCAGGAGGTCCAGAACCTGCAAGCCTTCCAGAACCTGTGGGCCTTCCAGACCCCGCGGGCCTTCCAGACCCCGCGGGCTTTCCAGACCCCATGGGCCTTCCAGAACCTGCGGACCTTCCAGAGCCTGCAGCAGCAGGTCTTCCAGAACCTGTAGGCAACTCAGAAGCTACAGGCCTTCCAGTAGTTCCAGTGTCTTTGGAGGACGCTTCCCAGGAGGGATCCCCTCCCGTTTCCTGTGCCGTGGGGTCCCTAGAGGGATCCCTTCCTGTTTCCTGTGCCGTGGGGTCCCTGGAGGGATCCCCTCCTGTCTCCTGTGCCGAGGGGGTCCTGGAGGACCTTCCTCAAGTCTCCTGTGCCGAGGGGGTCCTAGAGGACCTTCCTCAAGTCTCCTGTGCCGAGGGGGTCCTGGAGGACCTTCCTCACGTCTCCTGTGCCGAGGGGGTCCTGGAGGACCTTCCTCACGTCTCCTGTGCCGAGGGGGTCCTGGTGGACCTTCCTCACGTCTTCTGCTGTCCTGAGGTCTGGCCTTCGACGTCTGCAACTCCTGAGGTCTCGCCTTCATCGTCTACGGCTCCTGTGGCCTCGCCTTCGTCGTCTGCGGCTCCTATGGCCTCGCCTTCATCATCTGCAGCTCCTGTGGCCTCGCCTTTGTTGTCTGCGGCTCCTGTGACCTCGCCTTCATAGTCTGCAACAGCTCCTGTGGCCTCGCCTTCATAGTCTGCAACGGCTTCTGTGGCCTCGCCTTCATAGTCTGCAACGGCTCCTGTGGTCTTGCCTTTGTCGTCTGCAATGGCTCCTGTGGTCTCGCCTTCGTCGTCTGCAACGGCTCCTGTGGCCTCGCCTTCGTCGTCTGCAACGGCTCCTGTGGCCTCGCCTTTGTCGTCTGCGGCTCCTGGGGTTTCTTCTTTGCCGTTTGCGGTTCCTCTGGTCCCCGTGTTGTCTGCTGTGGTCTCCAAGGCTCCTCGTGTTGGACGGCCTCCCGGACGTCCACCTAGACTGGCTTCGTGTGATGGACGGCCTCCCGGTCGACCGCCTGGTCGACCGCCTGACCTGGCTCCTGGCGATGGACGGCCTCCCGGTCGTCCGCCTGACCGGCTTCTGCTTGATGGATGGCCTCCCGGTCAGCCGTCCGCCCGGCCACTCTTCTGTTTTTGAACGTTGCCCAGGTCTTGCCCTGTCGGTTTTTGTTTAGTTTGTTCTGGCCCTCCGTCCTTGTGTTTTCCCCCATCCTCCCACCCGTTCTGTGTTTTTTGTGTGTTTGTGCTTTGAGGGACGTCAGGTGACGCCCCTTGAGGGGGAGGTTCTGTCATGGTCTGTCTTCTAGTGTCTGGTGTTTCTGTGTTCTGTCTGTTTGTGTTTCTTTTAGCCTTCTCTTGAGTTTAATTTAGTTCTTTGTCTCCTCTCAGTTGTCTGGTGTCTTTGTCTTGCCCTGCTAAGCTTTCTGCTTTTGTTTCTGTGTTCTGTTTGTTTAGTCAGCTCTTTGTTCCCACTGTGAGGTTGGCTCCCTCTCCTGGACTTTCCATGTGTTTTCCTTTCAACCAGCCCTGCTCCATTTTAGTTATTTCAGATTTAGTTTATTTCCCTGTCCTGCTCCAGATTAGTTAATTCCTGTTTAGTTTAATTCCCTGTTCGGCCCCAGTTTAATTATTCATGTTACATGTTTTAGTTAGTTCCCCTGCCCTGGTCTGTTATTTATTACTTCCCCAAGTGTTCACTCTGGTCCTTCCTGGTGTTGTGCTCCAATTAGTCTGATTATTTTCACCTTTGTCCCAAGCCCTGCCTGTATGTATTTAAGTTCCTCTGTGAATCCTGTCTTTGTCGGTTCGTCATCATTTTGGGTTCCTCCTAGTCCTGTTCCTTGAGTTATGTAAGTTTATGCTGCCATTGTCAGTCTTTTTCTGTTCCTACAAATAAAGTATTTATTTTTGTACTTTGCCTCCTGAGTCCTGTCTGCAAATGGGTTCTTTCCACGGTCCCTGAGCCGGGACCCTAACAATGTTCTTGTTTTTTATATTTTACCTTGTTTTATAAGGCAGCTCGATTTTGACTGTGTTTATAAAGTCTTTTTTATTTTAATTGCTTTTTGTTGAATTATTGTTGTCACTCAATAGCCGATGTGTTCTGATTGAACGGAGCCACAGAGGGGAATCCGCAACGCTGATTGGCTCCACTTGGCACAAATGGAACAGACAATGCTGACCTCCTACCTGTTTCCATTTAAATTTTAGTATTTTAAGTATTTATTTTTTTCTGTTCCATTCTGGTCTTTAGAATCTTACCTTGTTTTATGTGGCATCTTGATTTGACTATTTTTATAATGTAGCGTGTGAAGAAGGAGAGACAGACTTATTTCCAAGCTGTTGACTTTAATCCTTCGAGCGCCAGAACCAGAAACAGAATGAATCAAATCACACACGAACATCTCTTCTTCTCTTCACCTGGGGAAACCTGGGGAACCACTCGCTGGCTCCTCCTACTGGGTGAGAGAGATTACCTTACTCATACACCACACAGCTCCCCCCAAACACCCAGAAGGGCAAATACAAAACATATCAGTCTCTCACAGGGGGCCTAATCAACCTGCCGAACCGACTGCGTCGACTCGGGGGCGGAGA
>JBBPBX010000659.1:94477-121814 GCA_038048925.1 Garcialebias charrua
CATGAGACCTGAATATGCTGGTGAAGATTCTCAGTCGTCCAGGACATGATGAAATCAAAAAAGGCGTTCAATACAGGATCAACTGGACTTTATTTGTTGCAGAAAACGTTTCGACTTCTGTCCAGAAGTCTTTTTCAATTCTTCTGGACAGAAGTCGAAACGTTTTCTGCAACAAATAAAGTCCAGTTGATCCTGTATTGAACGCCTTTTTTGATGAGACCTGAATCATCACGGTCTCATTCATGCATGCAAAATCTTTCCACAAGTCCTTTGATGGATGTGCATGCCATCTCCCTATGTCTTTCAAAGGTTGGAATACAAGAATGCATTTTTCTGCCTAATTTTCTCTGGGAAAAGTCTCTTGGAGCGGACCCTGTCCGTGGTCCCAGAGGAGCATCACAGCAGCAGAGGACAGCTCCCACAGAGCAGCAGCTCCAGTGGAGATAATCTCCCTGTCAGCAGTACGTCTCTCTCTCTCTCTCTCTCTCTCTCTCTCTCTCTCTCTCACATGTCAACTGCTGCCAACAGTTGTGTGCTCTGGTTATGCACTCCCACTGGGCTGTCAGCAAACGCTCATCTCGCCAGTTTTTGAGCTGCTGATTTTAGCATATTATCACATGCCAAAGTCGTCGCACACATTACTGCCCCCGGAGTTCATGACATAAATGCAGAGGGGTGTGAATGTGTTTATGACCTCTGAATGTATGAGCTTTGTGATGCAATTTGATATGAAAAGTTATCACCAGTTATTTTTTATTAAAAGTATGAAAATAAAAAAATAGTTCCTATTCTTGACAAACTTTTTTTTTTTTTAAATATATATTGACTTGGACAACAAAGTAATTTAAGAACAGTTAGTGGTGACCTGCCTGCTGACCCAATTGGCTTAGATTTTAATACAGAGCCTCATGGAGCCCGCTAGGGATTTTACATTTTAATATCACAATGCCATTATGGCTGTCCCTCAGCTTTTGGTTGGCACTTCTTGATAAACTTGGTCAATCCATGGAAGAGAAGAGAGTCCAGGCAGATTGGAGTAGATGGAGAAAAGTTTCAGTAAGTTGTGACTAGAGTGTCGGGAAATCTCATAGGTAAGGTGTTTAAAACAGTGGTGAGACCAGCTACGTTGTGTGGTCTGGAGACAGTGGCATAGACAGGAGAAAGAACTGGAAGTGGCAGAAATGAAAAGAAGACACGGAGTTGGTGAGGACAGAAGTACCGGTAAGCAATCTATCCAATTTTGGGGCAGTGTTTGAAATAATACATTTGTCACTTGCAATGTGTCTACTGTAAAAAAAATATAAATAAAAAAATAAAAAATCCATCCATTATCTTTAACCACTTCTTCCTTTCTGGGTTGGGGGGAGGGGGGGGGGTCACTGGTGCCAGTGGTGTAGTCTACATGATACGCGGGTATACAGAGTATACCCACTAGAAAAGCTACGTTAAACGGCAGTTAACCCTCCTGTTATGTTACGGGTCAAATTGACCCGTTTTAAAGTTTACATTTTTTTTAAAAATAGTTAAAAATATTTTTTCTGCATGAAACTTTTTCTATTTGTCTTAATAGTTCCAATCAACATATAAATTGAAAATGATTCACTTTACACATTTGTACCACTCTCTGCGTCTACTTGTTACATCGATACTGTTCGGGTCAATTTGACCCGGCAGTCAAAATGAATGGTAAAAAGGGTAAAAACATTTCCAATTCTATTTGTTTCCTTGAAACTATGAGACATATTTCACTACACACACACACACACACACGCGCACACACACACACACACACACGCACGCACGCACGCACACACACACACACACACACACACACACACACACGCACACACACACACACACACACACACACACACACACACACACACACACACACACACACACGCACACACGCACACGCACACACACACACACACACACACACACACACATACACACACACATGCACACATGCATGCACATAAACCCACTTTCTCACTATTCTCTTTACTTCACAAGGAAACTGTGAGAAAGCAGGTGTTTATACAACTTTTGACGGGAACCTTTTCTGTTCCCGTGGGAAAACTCCACCCACACAAATCTTCATGACTCATTTGTCTTGATTTTAATGAGCGGGTCAATTTGACCCAGAACAGTAAATGTGTCTCAAGTTCAATTATAAAGATCACCCTTTGAAAAAAATAAAATAAAATGTAACATAAATTTTTTTACAAAAATCAATTTCAAGGATAATTATTGTTTTTTTGTGTGTAGGTTTTTTCAGCAAACATAAAAAATGTAAATCACATTGTTTATGTCCAAATGAGTTAGTCGTCATTATCCTTTATTTATGAGAAATAAAAAAAACATCATTGCACAAATATTGACTGACATGGTTAGTATTGGAGTTAATAATCAGATACAAAAAGGTTTTGGAGGATTTTTTGGGTTTCTGACACTATTACATGATTAAACACTCCCCGGGTCAAATTGACCCACGAACATTATTGCTGTACCTCAGAAACAAACATAACAGGAGGGTTAAACACTTCTGTGACAATCTATCGGTATGCAGCGCTTTGCTTTGATACTGTTTTATAAATTCTATAGCATGTTTTTAATAAAAAGCCAACTGTTGTACAAAGTTCATTGTTCGTTTATTCAAATATAAGCATCAGAAAAAAATTAAATGTTAAATATGCTTAAAACTCTGAATAAATAAATTGATGATTACATTGTACTAACCAGTGTACTTTAGTTTCCAAGCACAGGCTGACCGCGGTAAAGTTAAGGCTCCGGCAGAGCTCAGCGTACTGCCTGTAGGCCACTCTACGCGCGCATTCTGTGTGCACGCGTTCGCTGGCACAGCTCTGCTTTCGTTCTCGCGTTAAATGCTCGCGTTTTCGCTCCAAATCC
This sequence comes from Garcialebias charrua, assembly GCA_038048925.1. Lineage (NCBI taxonomy): Eukaryota > Metazoa > Chordata > Actinopteri > Cyprinodontiformes > Rivulidae > Garcialebias > Garcialebias charrua. The sequence continues at coordinate 97,391 of JBBPBX010000659.1, forward strand.
TTGTTGTAATTTGAGCAGCTGCGCGCAGAGCAGGACAAACTGAGGTCGCTGATTGGTCACTTGCTGACACGCCTACTGAAATGATTGACAGCTCGGGTGAGAGAAGGCATGAGCTGGCCGGCTGCAGCCCGCTGCGGTGTTCTGCTGCGGTGTTTCTACTTTATATGTGAATAAAAAGTTCTAAGAAATAAAAATTAAAACAAGGAGCGCTTTTCCTGCAGCCCACAGCCCACCAGGAAATATTTAAAACCTTGCGCAGCCAGGTAGGACATGAATTCATTCATTTCAGTCATGGAGTGAACGGAGGATGAAGCCATTACAGTACTTGACTTTTGGCAAAAAAACAAAAGAAAAGGCTCGATCAGCGATGAAGAAGGGGAATTTAATTCATTTGTGTAACATACAAAACAGTCCGGCTCCGGGCAGTTTATTGTGAGACAACGCGCATCGCGTTCGCTGTCGTAAAATTTGAGCTTTGCGCGTTCGTGCCCTGCGGGGCTACGCGGGGCTACGCTTTTGCCTCTTCATACGTACGGCGTAGTGTGGCGTACTGCCTGTACGCTGAGCTCTGCTGGGGGATTGAGTTTTATGTTGGATGGTTGCGCTTTGTGGCTTCAGGGGTGTCCAACATCCAACGTAAAATCTTTTTTTTTTTTTACTTTACTACGGTATACCCACTACAAAAATGTAGACTACATCACTGCTGGTGCCCATATCTGTCACTGAGAGGTAAGGGTCATCCTGGACTGGTCTCCAGTCCATCACACGGCCACGTAGAGACAAACAAGACAAACAACCATTCACTCTTTCACTCACACCTGGGGTCAATTTAGAGTTACCAAGTGTGTGTGAGTATGTGCATGTTTTTGCAGGGGCAGCATGGTGGCACAGTTGGTAGATCTGTTGCCTCTCAGCTAGAAGGTTGTCGGATTGAATCCCAGTCAGTGGCCTTTCTGGGTGGAGTTTACATGTTCTGTTTGTGCATGTGTGGATTTTCTCTGGGTACTCCATTTTCCTCTCACAGACCAAAAACATGCATGTGAGGCTGGTTGTTTCTAGGTGTGAGTGAAAGAGTGAATGGCTATTTGTCTTGTTTGTCTCTATGTGATGGACTGGAGACCTGCCAAGGATGTGCCCTGTCTCTTGCACAGTGATATTTGGATATGGGCACCAGTGGTCCCTGCAACCCGAAAAGGAAGAAGCAGGTATAGACAATGGATGGGTGAATGGATGGATGGATGGATTGATGGATGTTTAGCTTTCCACTGAATTCCAATAGTGCCATGATTTCTGTTCTGTTTTACGTGAAATGATCAAAGAACACGCATCTTGTTTTGTTATTTTTGGGTGATATTTTGGATTAAAATCATAAAATTGGCTTATTATTAATCAAGTAGTACCTTTTCCCTTATCCCCCCCAAAAAGTAAAACTACAACAACAAACAAACAAACAAACAAACAAACAAAAAACACAACAACAACAACAACAACAACAACAACAAATATAAAAAAACAAGATAAATATTCAGTGATATATATTAAAAACTCAATCTATTTTTGTTGCGGAGCAAATAGGAAGAATTGGAAATGCCTCCTGTTTGTCTGTGCATGTTCAAGTTAAATGAGTTTACAGGACAATAAGGAAAACATTAAGGTTTAACTCCTCTAATAAACAAAAAATAGCAGTTGTGTGTCTTTAACTGCTTATAGCTCAGGGAGAAAAGTTGGATCTTTGCTGACAGACGTCAGCAGGTGCTGACTTTCATCATTGCAGAGAACATACCCATTAAAGAGAGGAAGGTAATTGGATTCACAAATCAGCTGACAGCTTCAGGTTCATAGTGGCATTGGACTTTATGGGCAATATTTCAGGAGGTGTTGGGCAGTTTGTCAGAGGTAGTTTGTATGAGGTGAGTAAATGGCAAAAGAGAAAGCAGCAGGGGGATGTGATTTCTTTTGCCGTTTGTTGAGCGTAACTGAACTAAACGCACTGGTGTGCAATGAGTCACTGCGATTTCACTCAGCCCCGCAGAACTAGAAGCCCTGCATCATTGATTGGAATTCTGCACACCTCCAAAGGCAAGTAAACTTAAAACAAACTGTCTGAAATGAGGACCAGGTTAGATAAGGCCCCGCTTACAGTCTCCAAGTGAATAAATTAAATAAAAATCTAGGTAATGTAGGTCAGAGCATCCCTGATGCATCTTTACATTTCTATGCTGATGATACAGGTGTTTACTGTCGAGCTAAAACAGTTGCTAAGGCTTTCCAGCTTTTGCAATCTGCTTTTGACATCATCCAGTCAGATTTGTTCCGTCTCAACCTTGTCCTAAATGCTGATAAACCCAAAGGGATGCTTTCTTTCAAATAGGAAGTCGGTCACAGCAGTTCTTCCTATGATTTTATCCTCAAATAGTGTCCCTATTGAGTTTGTAGATTCTTATAAAAATTTGGGTATCTTGGTCGATTCACATCTCTCTTTTAAGCTCCACGTGGAAAACCTAGTAAAGAAACTGAAAGCTAAACTGGGTTTCTTTTTCAGAAACAGATCATGTCTAATTCTGAATGCTAGGAAACAATAATAATAATAATAATTAATTTAATTTATAACGCACTTTTCATTACTGAAAATCTCAAAGTGCTACACATATATTGAATGCTACACACATTCATAAACCGGTGGCGGCAGACTACCATGCAAGGTGCTTTCCAGTCCTACCGGGAGCAACTCAGGGTTAAGTGTCTTGCCCAAGGACACAACGACACATGGTGCGGGTCCCGGGAGTCGAACCGCCAACTTTCCGATCGGGAGACGACTGCCATTACCACTACACCACGGCCGCCCTTGTATCTGTGACTTTCCTTCCCTCCATTGATTACGGTGACATTATCTACATGAATACTCCTACAAGCACCCTGCAGATGTTAGTGCATCATGGTGCACTAAGATTCATAACTGCTGTGATTATCATACCCACCACTGCACCCTGTATTCACTGGTTAACTGGACATCATTAACCTCACGCAGACTCTTCCACTGGTACATTTTCATCTTTAAATCACTTCTTGGTCTGCTGCCCTCATACATCTCCTCCTACATGTCTTTGCGTGAGTGCAGCTACAGCGTGCACTCTCAGGACATGATTACCTGCAGTGTTCCGTCAGTGAGAACTGAGCTTGGCAAAAGGGCCTTCTCCTACTCCGCTCCTTCTTCATGGAATACCTTACCAAAAAGATCTGAAGATCTCGACCTTGACCTCTCTAAATGGCTTTAATAATCTGTTGGAATCCTGGCAAAAACCAATACAGACATGTTCCTGTTTTTGATTTTCTACATCTGCCTTATAATCTGTCTGTTTTGCTACTTTGACATATTTGTTTTAATTTGTTAAAAAAACTGTATGCCTCTCTTATGATTGTCTATTGTTGATTGTCAAAGGAAAATCTACCGTTGCTGTTGTCATCATTCTTTAGTTTGAAGCCAGGTCTCCCTTGTAAATGAGTCCTCGAGGCTTAATGAGATTAACCTGCCTAAATAAAGGTTGAATGAAAAAAAAAATTTCAATGTTTACTTCAAAACATTTTGCAGGATTTTTTTGAATAATTTGCTTTAGTGCAGCAAGAAGCTCTGTCCATTGACAATGACTGAGTTTAGAAGATGAAAGACATCAAAACCAATGTCATCCACGGCGTTTTTGAACTTCATAAAACCTGAGGCCATCTCAGCTGAATAGAAAGGTCAGTGCGTACGACCTCACACAGTATGAAATGACCCTTTCCTCACTCCATCTCTGTCGTGTCCTCTGTATTATGGCAGGATGAGCAGTGTGTTCCTGCTGCCAGAGAAATACTGGTACTGCCTCTGCCGGGTCACAGGAGCAGAAAATGCCTTGATGAGACGGGTATGGGCCAGCTGAATCTTCCCACATTTTCTCCTCAATGCTTTGTCAGACTGTGCTGCTGTCACCGGCTCAGACTGGAGCCACTGAAGCTTGGAGGAAGGAGGATTAATTGTTTTCTGCAGGTGCAGAGGGCATTACCATCACCCTGTTTTATTGAGCTCCCACTGAGATTCCATATGCTGGCTGAAGTCTGTTCAGTTTCTTCCATCAATCTGATGTGTGTGTGTGTGTGCACGCATACATGTGTGTGTGTGTGTGTGTGTGTGTGAGTGTGTGTGTTGGTCTGCACTCTGGACTGAAGCTCAGGTTCAGAGCAGCATGGTGAAACTTATTTACCTCCAGTGCAGATGTTATGCTATTCACTCGGGGGGGTAACTGTAAATATCTTATTCAAGTATAGATTACAGCAAGATTATTACTATTTTAGATAAGACAGGCATTAAGCCTTTGGTGCATGAATGTCAGGTTGAACTTTCTTTTAGGAATATCTTGTTTTGTTATTTATGTGCTCACAGTGAGTTATATTCAGTGAAAATGTGTCAGTGTCTTAAGAGTCAGAGTCAGAGAATCTTTATTGTCATACATGAGGTACATGCAATGAAACGAGATTATGTACACGGGCTTCCAGTTACATCCAACAATAAAATGTAAAAGAAAAACATTAATAAGATCTAAGATATGGACTAAGAAAAACACCAAATAAAAAAACACGAAGCACTAATATCATATAATAACCCTGATGCATGCTCAATAATCCAGGTAGAAAAATCTAAAAAAGCTAAGTCTGGTCCTCTGGACATTCAAAAAAATAATAAAAAATTGTAGAAACGTTTTGTCTTTCGTCCGAAAGACTTCCTCAGTCTGAGGTGCTGTGTTCAGCTCAGTCTTATAAATAGCATCCTCTCACAGTGTTACACAACCAGTTGGCTGATGACAGCTGAAACCAGCTGCTCACATGATCAAGGAGGACCATCAGCCTAACGATGGATCGTTAGCACCCTGATGGTTGTTTGCTATTCACAGAGGGCTGAGTGCAGTGCTGGGCAGCGCTAATCCAAAAATTAGTTCTGCTATTTCTAAAGCACTAATTAATTTATTTAGGTCCGCTATTTCAAAAGCACTAATGTCTTATGAAAATTAGGGGAAGCTAATTTCTAAACCGCTATTTAAATTCAACAATTGGTAGCCACTGCCAGCAAGTTATGCAATATTTGCACTACACTGCCATCTAGCGGTCCATATCCTAGATGTTATTACTGTTTTTCTCTTACATTTTGTTGTTGGATGTAACTGGGACCCCGTGTACATAATCTCATCTCATCACATGTACTACATGCGGTGCAAATGACAATAAAGACTCTCTGACTCTGATAATAATATTGTTTGTAATAATAATCATTTTCTTTGAGTATAACCAATAGACAAAATACACAGAACAAAACAGACCCTGATTACACCCAAGAGTTCTTTTTTTTTTTCTATTTTAAATCAGTTCTTGAATCCCGGATGATTAAAGGTCCATCAATCAATAATCTGGTAGTTTGTAGTTCATGATCCAGGGTAATATGTCCAGAAAAAAACAAATAGTTTGGTGCAATTTAAGTCCTACCGCACAGCTGCGGTGATCCGGTAGCTTGCCATCCTGGGTGGGAACAGGGGGTGAAAAAAACCCTGACCTAAACAAGGTCATAAACAAAACAAAAATTAGCATTACTATATACACAGGACTAAACTGTTATCAAAAATAGTTAAACATTCACATAGTTAAACATTCACAAAAACAAATAAAATAATTCCAGCAGGTATTTTTCAAGAATCATTCAAATGTCCTGTTAAGCACCTTGGTCAATGCAAGGCATTGCAGGAAGGTGCTATACAAATAAAGTTTATTATTATTATTATTATTATAACTTCAATTCAAAGACCACATCAACAGTACATATCAAATTAAAGTTACAGATCAAGTTTTAAAGTGCACTTCCAAGTTGTATCCAAGTTTAATTCATATAAGAGTCAATTAAGCTTAATTTACTTCAATATTGTTTCAAAAAACAAATAGTAATTTCTTTTTTCTTGCGCAACCCAAAATAAATTAAACCAATTCCAAATTTCTATAGGCAGTCAACAGATTTAATGAAAAGTAACTAAAATGATCCTAAAAGGATGAAATTACAAAAATCAAAGGATTTATTTAATACTTTACGTATATATATTCTATTCGGCCACGAAATTAACAAAAAGAGAATGATCTTTTAATCACTAAGACCACTTTTAAATCTCAAATACATGGGCGTGTCGCCACCGCATTTCTATTTCATAAAAGGAACCCAAATACATAAAACAAACGACTCACCGTCGAGTGGCTGACACAAAACACCGAATACAATCCTCCGGCCGCGTTAATTTAGCTTGATACAGCGGGGTTCTCCCATGATTTATGAAGACACCGAGCGCAACCAGCTAGCCACAGAATTAGCACCCGAGTTCACCTCTGACCCGGAAGATGTCAAGATGGAATAGTCCATTTTTAGTAGGGGGATACAGAAATCGACCGGTTTTTGTATTGCGTTTTTAATGATCGTTTTCATCGTAACTATAATTATTTTTATGTTAAATGTACATTAACAAGCATGAGCAATGTTAGGGATGTAGGTGACTGGCCGGGGCGGGGCCGGGGCCCCTGCTGATTGGGAGCCCCAGGCAACGGCATCATTTGCCTACATGGTAGATCCGCGTCTGTTCTCCCCTCTGCTCCCCCTCCCTCCTCTCTGCTCCCTCACCAAGGGGGAAAAAGGTAAACAAGCAGCTACGAGAGCCAGCGAGAGCCCGTAAATAAGTTTTTTCGTTTTTACTGATAGATAATTAGTTATTAGCGGTACTGCATTTTAAATAAAAATAGCACAAATCAGCTCATGAATTATAAAAGTTAGACAATCCGTTGTAACGCTGACAAATAGTTTAGGTCCGTTGTAAGCGGATTAGCGCATTAGCGCTCTCTAGCGGTTTGGTGCCCACCACTGGCTGAGTGATACTAGCAATAACAGCATTGTAAGAGGGGGACAGTTGACATGAAAAATGAAAAAAGGAGTTTGTGTTAACCACAGACATAACACAAACTCCTTTTTATCCAATAAAAGACAAACGTAAAATAAGTTCAACCAAGTGAGGATCGAACCCGGGTCGAGATAAAGTTTAAAGTGGCAACCCGACGGGCTTCCAGTGAACCACGAGGCGTGTTGCTTTTTTCGGAAGTCCACTTTTCCTATAAAGGAACTGCCCCTCATGAAATCCTGGCTACGGGCAAGAGTTAGAGAATATTACCGGTAGTTATATTTTAATGAAATTCAGCTCGCGCTGAGGTTGTTGTTAGAAGAGTTGATGACTCAACACACAGCAGTCCCGCCCCTGCTGCAAACAACAAACCAAATGGTGAGCAGTACATGACGTCAAACTGGGCCTGGGAGCTCGGCCCGCTTAGAACCTCCGTCGGTCGGGTTCTAAAACTTGGGCTGACGCCGGCCCGAAAAGGCAAATGCGAACAAGACGAACCCGGGTTAGAAGCCGGGTCGGGCCGGGCTCGGCCGGGGAGGGCTGTGCAGCGCGAAAACGGCTACAGAGGAGCCACTCTGGTCACATGGATGATATTCCAAATAGGATGTGACAATGACTGGGTATCAGGCCTGTCACTGCCTGATTTGTTATGGAAGCATGATCCGTAGTGTAGCTCATTTGCACATGCACTAAAAGGAATACATACTTCCGGGTCACACGTATCGCCATTGAATATGCTGGATTAAGGAAAATGTACTGGAAATAATTACTTGATATAAATAAAATATATTTATGAAACATGCCACATTTTTTAATCTATCTTTCTGTAAACTGAGTGATTTTCCTAGACAATGTTATAATTCCATTTCTGAATAACAATTGTCCTAATTTAGAGAAGTGCGTGCACGCTATCTTTGCTGATCTTCATGTTGCTAATTAACGCCACATCTATTTCCGTTAAAATCCTTGACATGTTTACGTCATTGGTTAAAATGATATGCAGCTTCACCACTGAGCGGCGCTGTTTCACCATGGAAATAATTAATTCTGTATCTTATAGGGTTTTCTCATTCAGCCCAGGCTGGGGGTCAGGTCTAACGCATTGCATATCATTTTAACCAATGACGTAAATGTGTCAATGATTTTAACGGAAATATGAGTGGCGTAAATTAGCAACATGAAGATTGGCGGAGATAGAGCACTTACTTTTCTAAGTAAATTAAGACAGTTCTTATTCATAAACAACGGTGATCCATGCGACCTGGAAGTATTTTTTAAAGCATGTGCAAATGAACTGACACTAGTACAGATTGTGCTTCCATTAACAAATTGGGCAGTGACAAGGAATAAAGCTGCATTACACTATACGTTTTTGAAAGTTGAAATACAGTATGTGACCTCCTCCTCTGTTTAAAGATAGTTTCTCTCATTTTACATACGTACATGGCTTCCTTCACACCCCACTCTCAAACCATCTACCTTGATTTTTCTTATTTGGTCAACCTGCTCTTGTGTTTCCACTTCTTCAAATCCTGCTCGTCCTTGTTAAGATCAGTTTGTGTCAATGACAAGATAAATGCGAAGTTCTTGGGCATCATTATTGATGATAAATTGTCTTGGAAACATCATGTAAGTTCAGTTAAAGCAAAATTATCTAGGTCTATTGCGATATTTTACAGAGTTAGGGATTTACTAAATGATAAAGCACTTTATTTGTTGTATAATACATTATTTGTGCCACACTTAATTTATGGTATTAGCGTTTGGGGTACGGCATGTAAATCAATTACAATGCCAATTTTTATTTTGCAGAAAAGAGCTATTAGAATTATCACCAGAAAGAATTTTCATCATCCTTCAAGCATTTTGTTTCATCAAACAAAACTGTTGAAATTTTATGATTTAATTGATTATAATATTTTGATAATTTTGTATAAAGCTCAAACTAATGCACTTCCTTCTAATATTCAGAAATATTTTGTTAGAAGAACGAGTATTTATAATCTTAAAGGGACAGATATATTTGTGAAGCCACCTTTTAGGACAAGTTTGTGTCAATGACAAGATAAATGGCTTAAGTTCTCAGGAGCACATTTTATTTTGCTATGTCCAGTATATCATGCCAATAAATCAACAGCATGTGTGTAACCTCTGCTGCTGTTGCCAGCAAAGCTCGCAATGTGCCAGATTTGGTCAACAGCTGAATGATAAATCCCCTCTCTGAAGGCCACAGGAACATGTGGGTGTTGCAGGGCTGATTTATTAAAGACGAAACAGAACGTCATTGTAGGAGTTTTGTTACTGATGGGGGTCATGAATGATGTCTGCTGTTGCTGCTGGCAGCTTTGGAGTGGGGGTGGGGGTGGCAGGGTGATGGCACTGTAGGTGCGCACAACACTGTCTGATTGGATGAGCTGTCGAGGCCGATGCAAATGCAGCGGGATACAAACAGCAGCCAAACTGCTGCCTCCAGAGAGATTTGCTTTCCAAGCAAAGGCATTTTGCCTCCATCAATGAAGTCAAACAGATTCTTCTTCCACAGTTATTTCTGCATACTAATTTTTTATTACTTCATACTGCATTAAGAACCAATTTCAAATCTATGACTGCTTTTGTATATTTGGTAGCAGTCATTTTGCTTACATTTTTAAGTCATAACATTGGATTTATGTTTTCAATTGGACAGGGAATTAATATATAGTGAAAACATAATTAAATGAGCAAGAAGCTCTGATATGGTCCTAGCATTTTTTTTTTACAAGCAATATTTCACACCACAGATCTCAGCTCAGCTTCATTATGCAACACTGTCCTTTGCCTTTACATCAAAGTGCTCATTAGTGAAACATTACTCTTTTTCTGCACAACATCTTTTACGGTGAACCGTCCTTATGACTCCTGCGTTTACCATTTATAGTAGCTGTAGCATCATGTCACTGTCAATTTTAGTGCAGTGGCCTGTTCTTAATACAGCACACTATAGAAACCTTCAGTGCAAACAGCTTTCACATCCCAATGTGTATGGATCTACACATTGAGAATGAAATGGCAATTGCTTGCAGGTTTCAGTTTTTGTTTTTTAACTCAAATGCATACAGTACCGTACTTTACGCCCTTTAAGTCACTCCGCCCCATAAGTCGCATTAGTCCAATTATATCCAATAGCGTGGAAAAATCCATAAACGCGTTGCACCTCCGTATACGTCGCATCTATTATGCGTCACTGCTGACGCGTCGCATATGTTACGCGTCACCGCAAATGGCCACAGGAGCGTGCACGGTAGGACTTTAACAAGATTAACACTTAAAAATAGAGATGCTCGATATTGACTTTTTTGCCGATATTCGATATGCCGATATTGTTTAACACTTAATTTCCGATTACGATATTAACCGATATTACAAACCGATATTAAGGTGAAATTATATATCTCCTGTCAGGGACATTTTGTCTGCTTTATTGTGTTGCCCCACTGGATACATTCCATAGGCAAACAGTCTGTAGAAAATAAGAACCATTTCAACTGAAGTTATGGAAAAACTGCCATATTTATTAAAAAAAAACTTAAACAATAGGTTGGATCATGCTCTCCCTGAGATAATCCTGACAATACCCACTATAGCTAGGACAAATTTTAAATAACAAATAAAATTAAACATTGTAGCTGTAAAAGAGCTTGGAACATGTAATGTCAACTAAAATAACAAGTAAAATATACAGCCTACTATAATTTTTCATTGTTAAATAAAATGTGAATTATCGGGCTTTTGTTATCGGAAGAGAAACCGATACCGATATGTAGAGATTTTACATTTTTATACCAATATCGGTCCGATAATATCGGTAGGCCGATATTATCGGACATCCCTACTTAAAAACAATTATTTGTTTGCTGAAAATTATAGCAAAGATGTGTCTGAGCTGAACTTTTCCTTAATAAATGCACGCAATGTGCAAATCAGCTGAATCAACATTTTTTATTTTTTTGCTACGTTGGTGCTGCGAAGCGTGCAGGCGCAGCAAGCGGATACGCTTCATTTCTTTCAAATTTAACAAGATTAACACCTAAAAAATATAGATTTGTTTGCTGACATTATAGTAAAAGGGTATCTGAGCTTAATCGTTCCTTAATAAATTCACGTAATGGTCAAATCAGCTGGATTTAATTTTTTTGCTTTGACGGTCTTCCAAACGGTTGCGCATGCTACGAAAATAAATTATAAATAAATCAAATTTTCGCTCAAGCATCTCCTAAAGACAATTTGTTGTAAATGTCCATCCAGTGATTACTTTCTGTAAGATTCATCTAAATCTGTTCTGTGGTTCTTGAGCTATTTTGCTAACAAACACTGAGGTAACAGTACCAGTAGTTCTTGCCTCCAGAGAGCAGGAGGCCGTGCTGCAACAGAGTGAGTCAGAGCAGAGGATGCTTCTGTCGGACACATGAGCTGGGAATGGTCGGTGGAACCTAGCAGCTGAAAATGGTACTGCTCCATTTTTTCGTCAGAATGAATGGAAACTATCATATCTCAGCCAAAAATTGGTCTAAAAATATGGGAAAAAATCCCTAAATACTGTATGTTGCTTCACCCCATAAATCATAGGACATGAAAATTTGTTTAGGAAAAAAAAGCGACTTATAGGCCAGAAAATAGGGTACTTTACGCCGGACATGTCGCACTGCCCTATAAGTTTCATCAGTCCCAATATGTCTGATAAAGTGGAAAAATAATATACAGTAAATACAGTGCTTTGCCACATCAGTTGCATCTATTACGCGTCACCGCTGACCACCTGGAAACGTGAGACTTTGTTGTGCCAAAAATCCATTGGCTGCAAAATGGCAGCCACAGGAGCATGAACGGGAGGACTTTACAAAAAATTAACAAGATTAAAGTTTAAAAAACAATGTTTGCTTGAAATTATAGCAAAGTGTGTCTCAGTATAACTTTTCCTTAATAAACGCACTTTGACGGGCAAATCAGCAGGATTTCAAAAGCCGATTTGTGGCAGCGGGAGCGTGCAGAGGGAGGACTTGTCGTGCATTTCTTAAAAAATTACAAAGCTAACCACCTAAAAACAATTATTTGTTTGCTCGACATTATAGTAAAGGTATATCTCTGTTAAACTAATCCTTAAATGCACTGTAACGGTTAAATCAGTTACAGTTTGCCTGGGTGGTGCAGCAAAATGCAGCTGATTTGACATTTGCTCCAGAAGTTCTGGAGCAAGACAAAGGTGGCTTGGTATGGTAAGCCAAGTGTCTCATTAATAGCCATTTTACCTATTAATGAGACACTTGGCTTGCCATATGACTTGAGCACCCTCTAGCAGCTGAAAATGGTAGTATTCAATATTTTCCACATCGGAATGAAGGAAATTGTCAGATCTCAGCCAAAAATTGGGTTATAAATATGGGGGGGAAAGAACATAAATAAGTCCCTTCACTGTATAAGTCGCAGGGCATGCTAATTTATGCAAAAACGTGTGACTTATACAGAGAAAAGTGTGGTAATAGTACGGTAGTTCATGTAAGAGTTTTTTGATTAAGATAATTTATTTTCATGTAGAAATTTAGAGCCCACTCCTGCTGTGTTTGTAAAAACAAAAAGCACAAGAAAAATAAAAACCACCATCCCCAATTATCACTGCGACCAGAAAGAATAAAGCACACAATTCCACACAAAATTGAATTCTAAGTTAATATAGGAGCAAATATTGAACCCTCACATCTGATGTTCACTGTGGTTCATCTGTATTCATACAGCTCTTTACATTCAATTATTCCAGTGTTCATCAGACACATTCACCATCCTACAGATGACCTTCAGCTTACCATATGTCTGTGCAACGACTGTAAAAGCTATTTTATAAAATATACTGCTGAGGTTTGAGTAGTGGATATAACTGTATGTTTTTCTGCTTTGATCAATTGGGAACCATATCCTTTCAATCCTGCCCACCCCATTAATTTATGAATGTTTCTACTATTTTAAAGATAATGTGAAATCCATCAGATTACTTTTATAGGAAACTAAAATTAAAAGCAATATAATTACTCTCACCTGTTTCAAAATTTAGCTTTAAGAATAAAACCAGAAATGAACAGAGCACCAAAGAGAGAAGAACTATTGAACAGGGAAATAATAGGAAGCATTACCTCCAGAGCAATGTTGTTCAAAGCCCAACTAAATCACAATGATTTATTGCATCACTAATACTATTAATGTTGGCTATGTTTTCAGGTCTTTCGGCCTCTTAGGTTGCAAAAGAGTACTGCACTATTAAAAAGAGCGCACAGCTTCTATTCATTTTTGGTATCCAAAATGAATGACGTTTATTGTTCCTCATTAAAAGTGCATGGGAATATCTCATGGACTCTTTGACAGTGATTGATGGAGCACACTATGTAGCACTCCTTTACCTTCTTTTTTGTCCTGAAGAAAGATGAGATGACTTTGAAGATATTTTCTCATGACACACTCTGATCCCAAGTGTGTCTGTGCTTTAATGTTGTGGTGATATGCCTGAAAGGCAGTGACAGCTTGTTGCATCTATAATATCTGCACTGCCTACCTTTATCTCTGGTCAAGTTAAAGCTTTTTAGTGGCACCTGCTGTCCAGTTATGCCAAGTTTTTGTAAAGCTTTCAATAACAAATCACAAAAAAGATAATGATTGGATGACTAAATTCCCTTAATCTAAATAAAAATAAAAATAGTCATCCGCTTTGGTCAATGTAATGCCCTTGACCCTCTTGGCCCCTTGGATTCATACAGCCACTCCACTGTCAGCAATCTGGGGCTTTTTTCTGATAGCACTTTTAAATTAAACAAACAGCCAAATACAATTGTGAAATCCGTACAATTTCTTTATCATTTTAGTTCTAAAGCATTTAAAACTCAACATAGCAGCTGACCAAAGTCCGGTTTCTTCTAATTGACTCATTGCCAAGGTGAAGTCATATCTCCCTTTCAGTGACTTTCAGTGATGCACACTTATTACTTCTCGTTTGTACTATTGTATTGTAATGCTCTGTATGCTAGTAAATCATCTTTGCTTACAAATGGTCCAGAACGCAGCAGCTCGTCTTTTAACAGCAACTAGAAAACATGAAGACATGACCCCCGACCTGGCTTCTAGACTGGATTCCTGTCCACTTTGATTTTCAGATTTTATTGCTCATTTATAATGTTTTAATGTCTGGCCCCGTCATATTTATGTAATATTTTTAACGTCTAAGAGCACTCCGGTCTACCAACCAGTTTCTCTTACATGTCCCCAGATCTAAACTGAAGTCCAGAGGTGATTGGGCTTTTACGGTTGCTGCTCCAAAATTGTAGAATAGTTTACCTGATCATTTAAAGACAGCTGAGATGGTTGAAAATTTAAAATCTTTGCTCAAGACTCATCTTTTTTCCCAAGTGTTTGATCCAGGCAGAGTCTGAGAAACTGAAAGTTATGCACCATAACTCATGTTCCCTGAAGGAAGGGAACAAGGTGCAACATAATTGCTGTGGGAAATTACGCCCCCGCGCGATTAGCTGAAGTAATACACTCACGCCTTTACGGCAGGGGCGTCAGCGTCACGCCAGAGTCCCCTCCCTCTGGGTATTTAAGACCGGACGCCCATCCTACTTCCTCTAAAATGCACTTCACCGAGCTTTCAGCATTGAAAGGGCCAGGTATGTTGCACCTCGTTCCCTTCCTTCAGGGAACATGAGTTATGGTGCATAACTTTCAGTTCCCTTATCAGTCATGTCACTCGGTGCAACATAATTGCTATGGGAACGTAATTCAATCACGCCCTTGAAATGCTCAGTAAAATGCATGTGAGAACATCTGCCTTAATATGGCAGGCATTTCCCAGCCGTTCTCTACAAGGTATGTAGAGAGCACAGCCTGAGAAGAAAAATGCCACATGTAGAAACATCAGCCTGATGTTACCACTGGACACATAGATGAAACACCGGCTAGAGACAGCATAAGCATGCTCCGCTAGTGTGATTACTCATCATCTCCTTTTTCCCTGGAAATCTTGAGAAGCAGGAGGAAAAGAGCAAGGGACCCATTACGCCACTGGCAATCAGATGGCAATGTGGAGGTAGAGAACCCAGTTCAAGCAGAGGGTAACCTTCCAGGTCCCCAGGGGAAAAATTTCAGGGGGACCCGCTGATTCAGTTTAAGCTTTGCCAGGCAATGGCAAATCGAAGAAACATGTTCTGTACCGGATGGTGTCGACCTGCATTCCCAGAAATACGGTAATCTGTGATGGGGTCAGGTCACTCTTTTGTAGGTTTATGACAAAACCGAGAGACTCCAGGTAAGAGATCATCCTGCAGGAGTGTGACTGGGCCTGTATTCTGCTTCTGGCCAGAACCAGGAGGTCATCCAGGTAGTTCATAATACTGACTCCTTGATTCCTAAGAGGGGTCAGGGTTGCATCCAGACATTTAGTAAATGTACGAGGAGCAGTCTTCAAACCGAAGGGTAACGCTTTGCATTCATAAGCCTTCCCTTCGAAGGCAAACCGGAGGAATTTCCTGTGCCTCCTCCACACGCCCACATGGAAATAGGCGTTTTCAAATTCACTGTACATGCGTAGTCTCCAGGTCTCACGGACTGGGGGACCTGCCGCAGTGTGAACATCTTGAACTTGAAAGTTCTTATTTTCTTGTTCAGAGTCCTGAGATCCAGGACCGGCCTCAGGGATTGATCTCTTTTGGGCACCAGGAAGAGCTTGCTGCAATGACCGGAGCGTAGTTTGTGTTTTGGAACAATACTTATTACTCCTTTCTGTAGCATCGTTGACACTTCCTCCCTCAGCACGTGCGCGTGCTGGGTTAATGTCCGATCACAGCACCCCCACGAAGGGGGGGGGGGTCCTTTGATGAACTGCAGCTTGAGCCCACGACGCACCGTCGTCATGACCCATTCGTTTGGCAGACACGCCCTCCAGGCCTGCGCGTGCGCCATGAGCCTGGAAGGGATGTCTAGCTGCTGCTTGTCATGTTTGAGTGTGGGAGGGGTGGCCTTTGACCCCTCTCGCGTACTCTGTAGCAGGCTGGTCTGCCCAACAGAAGACATTGCGAGATCTGACTGTCTCAAGCAGAACTCGTGTGTCCTACTGCGGTTCATAGTCTGACCTAGTAGTTTGTGTTTCACAAAAGTGGGGCTCGAGTCAAGAACCAGGGCAGTCTGTGCTTTGGTACTTTCATTCTTGTATATGCATGAAACAGTGTTTGTTTTTTATTACACATACAGTAGACGAGTTATGTTTAGTGCGCACACACATACCACCAGCTCCTTGTAGCGTTTTACAAGTGAAGTCTGGGCTCAAAAGGTCAGGTTCCCGTACCGCGTGGGCGGGCAAACCTGCAGCCCTGTTCCCATTTTGGGACCAGGATGCATTCAGTAGTCTGAGACTTTATTGTCGTGTGTGGATGGCAATTTCTCTTTATTACACAAGGGTCTGAGTGTTCTTGTGTGTTTAAACGTTACGAACCAGCTAGTATGTGCTCCTCTAACACAGGTACTGGTGGTAAAAGTTCGTCATTTTTTCTCCCTCTGTGAGTGAGAGCGCCTGTAATGGTGCAGGGGCATCTCAGACTTTCCTTTTCTCTTTGTTGGTGGCCCCTTGCAGCTCCTACAGCTTTTCTGCCTGGTGGACCTGCAGCACCGAGGCCACTCATCCTTGTCCATCCCACCAGGGTCCCTCAGGCCCTGACATGGTTAACGTCAGAGAGTCATCCATAGCCTCATGGGTGGATAAGCTCTCAGCGTCACAATGTTCTCGTCGTGGGCATAGGAAAACTACCAGGTAGCGCAGCTGAACAGGTAGCTGAAATTCCTCCTCCTGGACTGTGCTGGACAGAGAGTCTCCTTGTTAGCCGGGGCTAAACGTGGAAGCACTCGTGAGCCAGACAGCGGTGCTAAGACGGGCCCTCAAACAGCGTAGCATCAGTAAAAAACACTTAGTTATACGATGAATTCTACCGTCGATTCGGCCGCACAGGATAGCGAACCAGGCAAAATATGAGAAGGTTAGCTGGCAAGCTAGAGCAAGCATTTTCACATACCTCACGATAGAGTCCTTCATTGGCCGCTCGTAGCTGCGCTAATCGTGTTAGCAGCGCTGATCGTCCGCCCCGTGTTGTCATGGGTGCTCTTGGTTAGCCATGCTAACCGTGGGAGCTAGCCAGATAGCAGCGGGGTTAAACGATTTCCACTTTCCTTTCTCCGGGGTCATCCGCGAGAAAAACGTTGAGTGTCTTCACGTGTAGCATCCCTGATTAGACCGGACAGGCTTCGTGGGTGTCCGCTGCTGAAAAGGGGGTAGCCAGATCTGCTGAAGCAGGTTCGGGAGCCGGAGCTCACAGCCTGCCAGAGTTCCTCGTTCGAGGACGTCCTCTCGCTGAGCTACTCGTGGCTGCTGGCCTGTTAGCTTCTTTAGCTTAGCAGGTAGCGTGCCTTGCAGTTAGCGTTTGCTAACCGAGCAACAGAAAGCAGAAGAGAAAAGGCTGCTGGTCTTCTTTGAGTTTGGGGTTTTCGCATTACCTTCTCAGGAGCCATGGCTGAGAAGAGTTAAGCTCGTTAGCAGTGCTAACGTTGTCCGGAGACGTCTCCCTCCTCGCGTCGCTTTCGCCAGCTATCCTGCTACTCGTTAGCAGGGTAGCGGTGTCGCGCAGTCAGCGCCGTCGAGCGAAGCAGTCTGTGGAGAGAGGAGAAGAAAACTTTGGGGTGAAGGAAAAATGTGCCGGACCAGCTTTCGCCAGCCCGGCAGTCCGCAGGAAAAAATTATCTGTACGCTCTGTGTAGGAAGCAAGCTCACCTCTGGTCGAGCGATGAACAACAAAGATGATCCGCGAAGAGTGTTCAGGTTTAAGCGAGGTGAAGGGCAATAAGAGGAAGTAGGATGGGTGTCCGCGTCTTAAATACTCAGAGGGATGGGACTCTGGCGTGACGCTGACGCCCCTGCCGTAAAGGCGTGAGTGTATTACTTCAGGTAATCGTGCGGTGACGCAATTTCCCATAGCAATTATGTTGCACCGAGTGACATGACTGATAAGGAAACAGATAGTTAGTATTTTTTGTTGTTGTTGTTGTGTGTTATATTTTATTGTTAAATTTCTTGTGTTTCTTTCATGACACAATATGTATTTTCTTGTTAGGCCCGAAGCAGCGAAGCTCTGCTGAAGGCCTATTGTAATCGCTCGATTTCTTCATTAGGCCCGAAGCAGCGAAGCTCTGCTGAAGGCCTATTGTAATCGCTCGATTTCTTCATTAGGCCCGAAGCAGCGAAGCTCTGCTGAAGGCCTATTGTAATCGCTCGATTTCTTCATTATTAGGCCCGAAGCAGCGAAGCTCTGCTGAAGGCCTATTGTAATCGCTCGATTTCTTCATTATTATTATTATTATTCTTCCGTCACTTCGCGCGGCCGTTTGGGGCCTTTAACATATTCAAAAACTCACCAAACTTCACCCAAAATTGTCCCCCAACGAAAATTTTATGAATCTGGTGTAATCGCAAGTGGGCGTGGCCTAACTGCTCAACAGCGCCCCCTAACGTGAGTTGGGGAAAACCGTAAGTCGTAGAGATCTGAAACTCGGAACATATGTAGATCTCCCCAATTCAAGAAAAAAAGTACATTGGGGGTACCCTCTAAAATGCACAGGTAGGCGGCCATTTTGGGTCAAAGGTCAAATTTTGGTCATTTTTCAGTTTTACTCATGTCGAACTTTGACGAACTCCTTCTCAGGCGTTCGACCTATCGGCTTCAAACTTGGTCAGAATGCAGTTAAGGCATGGGCCTTTAAAAGTTATCAAAAAAATTGACTTTTCGTATATGTTCAGGGGGCGTAGTGGAGCGGTGAACTTGGCGTACTCGCCGAAACAAACGAAACGCTATAACTTTGACATTTAAAGGTCTATTGACACCATGCTTTATCCTAGAATAATGAAACTTGGTACACATATGTATCTCATCAGGAGCTACAAAAAAGTCTCTTGGAGCAATGGTCCAAAGCCAACAGGAAGTCGGCCATTTTAGGTCAAAGTCACAATTTGGTCTATTTCATTTACGTCATATCTGAGCGAACTCGTCCTAGAGCTTTCGAGATCCAGGCGTCAAACTCGGTCAGCACTATCTTGAGGCATTGAAGGTCAAAAGTTATCAAAAGAATTTTTCTAAGTCAAAGCATGTGGGCGTGGCCTTAGGTCAAAGTCAAATTTGGTCTATTTCATTTACGTCATATCTGAGCGAACTCGTCCTAGAGCTTTCGAGATCCAGGGGTCAAACTCAGTCAGCACTATCTTGAGGCATTGAAGGTCAAAAGTTATCAAAAGAATTTTTCTATGTCAAAGCATGTGGGCGTGGCCAAGCCTCAAATCTGGCCATTTTCCATGAAACATCAATTACGTCATATCTGAGCGAACTCGTCCTAGAGCTTTCGAGATCCAGGCGTCAAACTCGGTCAGCACTATCTTGAGGCATTGAAGGTCAAAAGTTATCAAAAGAATTTTTCTATGTCAAAGCATGTGGGCGTGGCCAAGCCTCAAATCTGGCCATTCTCCATGAAACATCAAGCTAAAATAACTTCCTAATATAAGCTCCCAGCTACACCAAATTCACTAAGATCTATATTTATCCATCCCTCGACAGGACTGCAGTCCAATATGTAGTGGGCGTGGCCTGATTCTTCCAGAGCGCCCCCTAGAATTTAGTTTAAAAATCAGCCCCCAGCCATGCTTTATCCCAGAATTATGAAACGTGGTATACATGTGTAAATTGTCAGGACCTACAAAAAAGTCTCTTGGAACCCTGGTCCAAAACAAAAACAAAGTCGGCCATTTTGGGTCAAAGGTCATTTTCCGATGTTTTTGAATTGCGTATTTAAACAAACTCCTCTTAGTGATTTTGAAGGATTGCCTTTAAACTTGGTTAACATGCCCTTAACACATTGGACAGTAAAAGTTATCAAAAGTTTGCGTTTTCGTTTATGCTAAAGGGGCGTGGCCAGGCCTCAAACTTGCGCTTCATGCGTCCCCTACATTATTTCTATAGTCCCATCTCAGTGATACATCATCCGATCTGAACCAGATTTATTGTGCATAATCAGTGAGACCTTGTGGACACATTGATATTGTTGTTTAACATATGACTCCAGAGCGCCCCCTAGATTATTCAAACTGTTATATCTCAGTGATACATCATCCGATCTGAACCAGATTTATTGTGCATCATCAGTGAGCCCTTGTGGACACATTGATATGGTGGGCTAACATTTGACTCAAGTGCGCCCCCTACATTATTTCTATAGTTATATCTCAGTGATACATATCATCCGATCTGAACCAAATTTATTGTGAATAATCAGTGAGCCCTTGTGGACACATTGATATTGTGGTTTAACATATAACTCCATAGCGCCCCCTAGATTATTCAAACTGTTCTATCTCAGTGAGACATCATCCGATCTGAACCAGATTTATCGTGTATCATCAGTGAGACCTTGTGGACACATTGATATTGTGGTTTAACATGTGACTCCAGAGCGCCCCCTAGATTATTCAAACTGTTATATCTCAGTGAGACATCATCCGATCTGAACCAGATTTATTGTGCGTGTGCACCCCTGGTGCGGAGTAGACACGAGAGACTTCGAAATGGCGACCGAGCGGACGAGCTGGAGCTCGCGCGGTCGCCTCAATAAGGTCCGAGCGGCGCTAAGCTGCTTCGGGCCTCAACGCCGCTTGCGGCTTTAATTATTATTATTATTCTTCTTCCGTCACTTCGCGCGGCCGTTTGGAGCCTTTAACATATTCAAAAACTCACCAAACTTCACCCAAAATTGTCCCCCAACGAAAATTTTATGAATCTGGTGTAATCGCAAGTGGGCGTGGCCTAACTGCTCAACAGCGCCCCCTAACGTGAGTTGGGGAAAACCGTAAGTCGTAGAGATCTGAAACTCGGAACATATGTAGATCTCCCCAATTCAAGAAAAAAAGTACATTGGGGGTACCCTCTAAAATGCACAGGTAGGCGGCCATTTTGGGTCAAAGGTCAAATTTTGGTCATTTTTCAGTTTTACTCATGTCGAACTTTGACGAACTCCTTCTCAGGCGTTCGACCTATCGGCTTCAAACTTGGTCAGAATGCAGTTAAGGCATGGGCCTTTAA
The DNA here is from genome assembly GCA_038048925.1 of Garcialebias charrua. Taxonomy (NCBI): domain Eukaryota; kingdom Metazoa; phylum Chordata; class Actinopteri; order Cyprinodontiformes; family Rivulidae; genus Garcialebias; species Garcialebias charrua. The sequence continues at coordinate 118,524 of JBBPBX010000659.1, forward strand.
AAGTTATCAAAAAAATTGACTTTTCGTATATGTTCAGGGGGCGTGGTGGAGCGGTGAACTTGGCGTACTCGCCGAAACAAACGAAACGCTATAACTTTGACATTTAAAGGTCTATTGACACCATGCTTTATCCTAGAATAATGAAACTTGGTACACATATGTATCTCATCAGGAGCTACAAAAAAGTCTCTTGGAGCAATGGTCCAAAGCCAACAGGAAGTCGGCCATTTTAGGTCAAAGTCACAATTTGGTCTATTTCATTTACGTCATATCTGAGCGAACTCGTCCTAGAGCTTTCGAGATCCAGGCGTCAAACTCGGTCAGCACTATCTTGAGGCATTGAAGGTCAAAAGTTATCAAAAGAATTTTTCTAAGTCAAAGCATGTGGGCGTGGCCTTAGGTCAAAGTCAAATTTGGTCTATTTCATTTACGTCATATCTGAGCGAACTCGTCCTAGAGCTTTCGAGATCCAGGGGTCAAACTCAGTCAGCACTATCTTGAGGCATTGAAGGTCAAAAGTTATCAAAAGAATTTTTCTATGTCAAAGCATGTGGGCGTGGCCAAGCCTCAAATCTGGCCATTTTCCATGAAACATCAATTACGTCATATCTGAGCGAACTCGTCCTAGAGCTTTCGAGATCCAGGCGTCAAACTCGGTCAGCACTATCTTGAGGCATTGAAGGTCAAAAGTTATCAAAAGAATTTTTCTAAGTCAAAGCATGTGGGCGTGGCCTTAGGTCAAAGTCACAATTTGGTCTATTTCATTTACGTCATATCTGAGCGAACTCGTCCTAGAGCTTTCGAGATCCAGGCGTCAAACTCGGTCAGCACTATCTTGAGGCATTGAAGGTCAAAAGTTATCAAAAGAATTTTTCTATGTCAAAGCATGTGGGCGTGGCCAAGCCTCAAATCTGGCCATTCTCCATGAAACATCAAGCTAAAATAACTTCCTAATATAAGCTCCCAGCTACACCAAATTCACTAAGATCTATATTTATCCATCCCTCGACAGGACTGCAGTCCAATATGTAGTGGGCGTGGCCTGATTCTTCCAGAGCGCCCCCTAGAATTTAGTTTAAAAATCAGCCCCCAGCCATGCTTTATCCCAGAATTATGAAACGTGGTATACATGTGTAAATTGTCAGGACCTACAAAAAAGTCTCTTGGAACCCTGGTCCAAAACAAAAACAAAGTCGGCCATTTTGGGTCAAAGGTCATTTTCCGATGTTTTTGAATTGCGTATTTAAACAAACTCCTCTTAGTGATTTTGAAGGATTGCCTTTAAACTTGGTTAACATGCCCTTAACACATTGGACAGTAAAAGTTATCAAAAGTTTGCGTTTTCGTTTATGCTAAAGGGGCGTGGCCAGGCCTCAAACTTGCGCTTCATGCGTCCCCTACATTATTTCTATAGTCCCATCTCAGTGATACATCATCCGATCTGAACCAGATTTATTGTGCATAATCAGTGAGACCTTGTGGACACATTGATATTGTTGTTTAACATATGAACTCCATAGCGCCCCCTAGATTATTCAAACTGTTATATCTCAGTGAGACATCATCCGATCTGAACCAGATTTATTGTGTATCATCAGTGAGACCTTGTGGACACATTGATATTGTGGTTTAACATGTGACTCCAGAGCGCCCCCTAGATTATTCAAACTGTTATATCTCAGTGAGACATCATCCGATCTGAACCAGATTTATTGTGCGTGTGCACCCCTGGTGCGGAGTAGACACGAGAGACTTCGAAATGGCGACCGAGCGGACGAGCTGGAGCTCGCGCGGTCGCCTCAATAAGGTCCGAGCGGCGCTAAGCTGCTTCGGGCCTCAACGCCGCTTGCGGCTTTAATTAGGCCCGAAGCAGCGAAGCTCTGCTGAAGGCCTATTGTAATCGCTCGATTTCTTCATTATTAGGCCCGAAGCAGCGAAGCTCTGCTGAAGGCCTATTGTAATCGCTCGATTTCTTCATTATTATTATTAGGCCCGAAGCAGCGAAGCTCTGCTGAAGGCCTATTGTAATCGCAGGATTTCTTCATTATTATTATTATTATTCTTCTTCTTTTTCCGTCACTTCGCGCGGCCGTTTGGGGCCTTTAACATATTCAAAAACTCACCAAACTTCACCCAAAATTGTCCCCCAACTAAAATTTTATGATTCTGGTGTAATCGCAAGTGGGCGTGGCCTAACTGCTCAACAGCGCCCCCTAACGTGAGTTGGGGAAAACCGTAAGTCGTACAGATCTGAAACTCGGTACATATGTAGATCTCCCCAATTCAAGAAAAAAAGTACATTGGAGGTACCCTCTAAAATGCACAGGTAGGCGGCCATTTTGGGTCAAAGGTCAAATTTTGGTCATTTTTCAGTTTTACTCATGTCGAACTTTGACGAACTCCTTCTCAGGCGTTCGACCTATCGGCTTCAAACTTGGTCAGAATGCAGTTAAGGCATGGGCCTTTAAAAGTTATCAAAAAAATTGACTTTTCGTATATGTTCAGGGGGCGTGGTGGAGCGGTGAACTTGGCGTACTCGCCGAAACAAACAAAACGCTATAACTTTGACATTTAAAGGTCTATTGACACCATGCTTTATCCTAGAATAATGAAACTTGGTACACATGTGTATCTCATCAGGAGCTACAAAAAAGTCTCTTGGAGCAATGGTCCAAAGCCAACAGGAAGTCGGCCATTTTAGGTCAAAGTCACAATTTGGTCTATTTCATTTACGTCATATCTGAGCGAACTCGTCCTAGAGCTTTCGAGATCCAGGCATCAAACTCGGTCAGCACTATCTTGAGGCATTGAAGGTCAAAAGTTATCAAAAGAATTTTTCTATGTCAAAGCATGTGGGCGTGGCCTTAGGTCAAAGTCACAATTTGGTCTATTTCATTTACGTCATATCTGAGCGAACTCGTCCTAGAGCTTTCGAGATCCAGGCGTCAAACTCGGTCAGCACTATCTTGAGGCATTGAAGGTCAAAAGTTATCAAAATAATTTTTCTATGTCAAAGCATGTGGGCGTGGCCAAGCCTCAAATCTGGCCATTCTCCATGAAACATCAAGCTAAAATAACTTCCTAATAGAAGCTCCCAGCTACACCAAATTCACTAAGATCTATATTTATCCATCCCTCGACAGGACTGCAGTCCAATATGTAGTGGGCGTGGCCTGATTCTTCCAGAGCGCCCCCTAGAATTTAGTTTAAAAATCAGCCCCCAGCCATGCTTTATCCCAGAATTATGAAACGTGGTATACATGTGTAAATTATCAGGACCTACAAAAAAGT
>JBBPBX010000660.1:0-21166 GCA_038048925.1 Garcialebias charrua
TGAATGTGATGCGGCCGGGATGAGGATCAGTTCCTCCAAATCCGAGGCCATGGTCTTGAGCCGGAAAAGGGTAGCATGCCTTCTCCAGGTCGGGGAGGAGGTCCTGCCCCAAGTGGAGGAGTTTAAGTATCTCGGGGTCTTGTTCACGAATGAGGGAAAACTGGAGCGTGAGATCGATAGGCGGATAGGTGCAGCGTCCGCAGTGAAGCGGGCGCTGTACCGGTCTGTCGTGGTGAAGAGAGAGCTGAGTCAAAAGGCAAAGCTCTCAATTTACCGATCGATCTACGTTCCCACCCTCATCTATGGTCATGAGCTCTGGGTTATGACCGAAAGAACGAGATCTCGGATACAAGCGGCTGAAATGAGTTTTCTCCGCAGGGTGTCTGGACTCTCCCTTAGAGATAGGGTGAGAAGCTCAGTCATCCGGGAGGGACTCGGAGTAGAGCCGCTGCTTCTCCACATCGAGAGGAGCCAGTTGAGGTGGCTCGGGCATCTGGTTAGGATGCCTCCTGGACGCCTCCCTGGTGAGGTGTTCCGGGCATGTCCCACCGGGAGGAGACCCAGAGGAAGACCCAGGATACGCTGGAGGGACTATGTTTCTCGGCTGGCCTGGGAACGCCTTGGGATTCCCCCAGAGGAGCTGCTCCAAGTGGCTGGGGAGAGGGAAGTCTGGGCCTCCCTACTTAGGCTGCTACCCCCGCGACCCGACCCCGGATAAGCGGAAGAAAATGGATGGATGGATGGATGGATATATATATATATATATATATATATATATATATATATATATATATATATATATATATATATATATATATATATATATATATATATATATATATATATAGTATCCTCCTCAGACCCGAACTCTAACATGATATGCATTTTTAACTTCCCTATGTTATTTGGGAAGATTGGGACCTGATGAGCGTAAAAACCAAGATTTATCATTTTACATGATGCAGTCTCTGAGAAAAATGATGTCCACATATATGGACATTCGTTTTAAAAATAGATAAAACACAACAAATTTACAATTGGATGATGATATGCAAAACTATTTATTTTGTATCTGAACACAGCAGTATTTTCCTAAGTGGAAAAACAATATAAAAAAACTAGTTTCTTGTCCCATCTCTGACAGGTTAGGATTAGAGGGTTAGGTGTAGGGTTAGGGGGTTAGGGTTATGGGGCTAGGGAATGTTGGGACCTTGACCCAGACATTCAATATAAATGCTTTGCAAATGAAATGCTACGGGCAAATGTCTGGGAATTGTCCCAACGAAGCCCGACGAGGGAGCACCAAGCATGGGTAAAGATGATCGCTAATAAATACTAGATGAACTTTCTAACATCCTTCTACCAATATACCCACTGTCCCTCCTCTGGACATGTCCAAACCACTGTCCCTCCTCTGGACATGTCCAAACCACTGTCCCTCCTCTGGACATGTCCAAACCACTGTCCCTCCTCTGGACATGTCCAAACCATCTCAGTGTGTCCTCTCTAACTTTATCTCCCAGTTGTTCAACATGTGCTGTACCTCTGATGATCTCATTCCTGATCTTATCCATCCTTGTCTCTCCTAAGGAGAACCTCAACATCTTCATTTCTGACACTTCCAGTTCTGTCTCCTGTCTTTTTGTCCATGTCTCTGTCTCCTGTCTTTTTGTCCATGTCTCTGTCTCCTGTCTTTTTGTCCATGTCTCTGTCTCCTGTCTTTTTGTCCATGTCTCTGTCTCCTGTCTTTTTGTCCATGTCTCTGTCTCCTGTCTTTTTGTCCATGTCTCTGTCTCCTGTCTTTTTGTCCATGTCTCTGTCTCCTGTCTTTTTGTCCATGTCTCTGTCTCCAGACCATACAACATAGCTGGTCTCACCACTGTCTTGTAAACTTTTCCTTTGACCTTTGACCTTTGCTGACACCTTTTTGTCACAAATCACTCCTGAAACTTTTCTCCATCCACTCCATCCTGCCTGGACTCTCTTCTTCACCTCTTTACCACATTCCCCATTTTCCTGGACAGTGGACCCCAAGTCCTTGAAGTCCTGCACCTTTGTGACCTCTGACCCTTGTAGCCTCACTGTTCCACTGGCCTCCCTCTCATTCACACACATGTACTCTGTCTTACTACGACTGACTTTCATTCCTCTTCTTTCAAGTGCATACCTCCACCTCTCCAAGTTCTCTTCCACCTGTTCCCTGTTCTCACCACAGATCACAATGTCATCTGCAAACATCATAGTCCATGGGGATTCCTGCCTGACCTCATCTGTTAGTCGGTCCATCACCAGAGCAAACAAGAAGGGGCTCAGAGCAGATCCTTGATGCACTCCCACCTCCACCTTGAAGCTATCTGTCACTCCTACAGCACATCTCACCACTGTCCTGCTGTCCTCATACATGTCCTGCTGTCCTCATACATGTCCTGCTGTCCTCATACATGTCCTGCTGTCCTCATACATGTCCTGCTGTCCTCATACATGTCCTGCTGTCTTCATACATGTCCTGCTGTCTTCATACATGTCCTGCTGTCTTCATACATGTCCTGCTGTCCTCATACATGTCCTGCTGTCCTCATACATGTCCTGCTGTCTTCATACATGTCCTGCTGTCTTCATACATGTCCTGCTGTCTTCATACATGTCCTGCTGTCTTCATACATGTCCTGCTGTCTTCATACATGTCCTGCTGTCTTCATACATGTCCTGCTGTCTTCATACATGTCCTGCTGTCTTCATACATGTCCTGCTGTCCTCATACATGTCCTGCTGTCTTCATACATGTCCTGCTGTCTTCATACATGTCCTGCTGTCCTCATACATGTCCTGCTGTCCTCATACATGTCCTGCTGTCTTCATACATGTCCTGCTGTCTTCATACATGTCCTGCTGTCCTCATACATGTCCTGCTGTCCTCATACATGTCCTGCTGTCCTCATACATGTCCTGCTGTCCTCATACATGTCCTGCTGTCCTCATACATGTCCTGCTGTCCTCATACATGTCCTGCTGTCCTCATACATGTCCTGCTGTCCTCATACATGTCCTGCTGTCCTCATACATGTCCTGCTGTCCTCATACATGTCCTGCTGTCCTCATACATGTCCTGCTGTCCTCATACATGTCCTGCTGTCCTCATACATGTCCTGCTGTCCTCATACATGTCCTGCTGTCCTCATACATGTCCTGCTGTCCTCATACATGTCCTGCTGTCCTCATACATGTCCTGCTGTCCTCATACATGTCCTGCTGTCCTCATACATGTCCTGCTGTCCTCATACATGTCCTGCTGTCCTCATACATGTCCTGCTGTCCTCATACATGTCCTGCTGTCCTCATACATGTCCTGCTGTCCTCATACATGTCCTGCTGTCTTCATACATGTCCTGCTGTCCTCATACATGTCCTGCTGTCCTCATACATGTCCTGCTGTCCTCATACATGTCCTGCTGTCCTCATACATGTCCTGCTGTCCTCATACATGTCCTGCTGTCCTCATACATGTCCTGCTGTCCTCATACATGTCCTGCTGTCCTCATACATGTCCTGCTGTCCTCATACATGTCCTGCTGTCCTCATACATGTCCTGCTGTCCTCATACATGTCCTGCTGTCCTCATACATGTCCTGCTGTCCTCATACATGTCCTGCTGTCCTCATACATGTCCTGCTGTCCTCATACATGTCCTGCTGTCCTCATACATGTCCTGCTGTCCTCATACATGTCCTGCTGTCCTCATACATGTCCTGCTGTCTTCATACATGTCCTGCTGTCCTCATACATGTCCTGCTGTCCTCATACATGTCCTGCTGTCTTCATACATGTCCTGCTGTCCTCATACATGTCCTGCTGTCCTCATACATGTCCTGCTGTCCTCATACATGTCCTGCTGTCCTCATACATGTCCTGCTGTCCTCATACATGTCCTGCTGTCCTCATACATGTCCTGCTGTCCTCATACATGTCCTGCTGTCCTCATACATGTCCTGCTGTCCTCATACATGTCCTGCTGTCCTCATACATGTCCTGCTGTCCTCATACATGTCCTGCTGTCCTCATACATGTCCTGCTGTCCTCATACATGTCCTGCTGTCCTCATACATGTCCTGCTGTCCTCATACATGTCCTGCTGTCTTCATACATGTCCTGCTGTCTTCATACATGTCCTGCTGTCTTCATACATGTCCTGCTGTCTTCATACATGTCCTGCTGTCCTCATACATGTCCTGCTGTCTTCATACATGTCCTGCTGTCCTCATACATGTCCTGCTGTCCTCATACATGTCCTGCTGTCCTCATACATGTCCTGCTGTCCTCATACATGTCCTGCTGTCTTCATACATGTCCTGCTGTCCTCATACATGTCCTGCTGTCTTCATACATGTCCTGCTGTCTTCATACATGTCCTGCTGTCCTCATACATGTCCTGCTGTCCTCATACATGTCCTGCTGTCCTCATACATGTCCTGCTGTCCTCATACATGTCCTGCTGTCCTCATACATGTCCTGCTGTCCTCATACATGTCCTGCTGTCCTCATACATGTCCTGCTGTCTTCATACATGTCCTGCTGTCCTCATACATGTCCTGCTGTCCTCATACATGTCCTGCTGTCCTCATACATGTCCTGCTGTCCTCATACATGTCCTGCTGTCTTCATACATGTCCTGCTGTCTTCATACATGTCCTGCTGTCTTCATACATGTCCTGCTGTCTTCATACATGTCCTGCTGTCTTCATACATGTCCTGCTGTCCTCATACATGTCCTGCTGTCTTCATACATGTCCTGCTGTCCTCATACATGTCCTGCTGTCCTCATACATGTCCTGCTGTCCTCATACATGTCCTGCTGTCCTCATACATGTCCTGCTGTCCTCATACATGTCCTGCTGTCCTCATACATGTCCTGCTGTCCTCATACATGTCCTGCTGTCCTCATACATGTCCTGCTGTCCTCATACATGTCCTGCTGTCCTCATACATGTCCTGCTGTCCTCATACATGTCCTGCTGTCCTCATACATGTCCTGCTGTCCTCATACATGTCCTGCTGTCCTCATACATGTCCTGCTGTCCTCATACATGTCCTGCTGTCCTCATACATGTCCTGCTGTCCTCATACATGTCCTGCTGTCCTCATACATGTCCTGCTGTCCTCATACATGTCCTGCTGTCCTCATACATGTCCTGCTGTCCTCATACATGTCCTGCTGTCCTCATACATGTCCTGCTGTCTTCATACATGTCCTGCTGTCCTCATACATGTCCTGCTGTCTTCATACATGTCCTGCTGTCCTCATACATGTCCTGCTGTCCTCATACATGTCCTGCTGTCCTCATACATGTCCTGCTGTCCTCATACATGTCCTGCTGTCCTCATACATGTCCTGCTGTCCTCATACATGTCCTGCTGTCATCATACATGTCCTGCTGTCATCATACATGTCCTTCTGTCCTCATACATGTCCTGCTGTCCTCATACATGTCCTGCTGTCATCAAACATGTCCTTCTGTCCTCATACATGTCCTGCTGTCCTCATACATGTCCTGCTGTCCTCATACATGTCCTGCTGTCCTCATACATGTCCTGCTGTCCTCATACATGTCCTGCTGTCTTCATACATGTCCTGCTGTCCTCATACATGTCCTGCTGTCCTCATACATGTCCTGCTGTCTTCATACATGTCCTGCTGTCCTCATACATGTCCTGCTGTCTTCATACATGTCCTGCTGTCCTCATACATGTCCTGCTGTCCTCATACATGTCCTGCTGTCCTCATACATGTCCTGCTGTCCTCATACATGTCCTGCTGTCCTCATACATGTCCTGCTGTCCTCATACATGTCCTGCTGTCCTCATACATGTCCTGCTGTCCTCATACATGTCCTGCTGTCCTCATACATGTCCTGCTGTCCTCATACATGTCCTGCTGTCTTCATACATGTCCTGCTGTCTTCATACATGTCCTGCTGTCCTCATACATGTCCTGCTGTCTTCATACATGTCCTGCTGTCTTCATACATGTCCTGCTGTCTTCATACATGTCCTGCTGTCTTCATACATGTCCTGCTGTCTTCATACATGTCCTGCTGTCTTCATACATGTCCTGCTGTCCTCATACATGTCCTGCTGTCTTCATACATGTCCTGCTGTCCTCATACATGTCCTGCTGTCCTCATACATGTCCTGCTGTCTTCATACATGTCCTGCTGTCTTCATACATGTCCTGCTGTCCTCATACATGTCCTGCTGTCTTCATACATGTCCTGCTGTCTTCATACATGTCCTGCTGTCCTCATACATGTCCTGCTGTCCTCATACATGTCCTGCTGTCCTCATACATGTCCTGCTGTCCTCATACATGTCCTGCTGTCCTCATACATGTCCTGCTGTCCTCATACATGTCCTGCTGTCCTCATACATGTCCTGCTGTCTTCATACATGTCCTGCTGTCCTCATACATGTCCTGCTGTCCTCATACATGTCCTGCTGTCCTCATACATGTCCTGCTGTCCTCATACATGTCCTGCTGTCCTCATACATGTCCTGCTGTCTTCATACATGTCCTGCTGTCCTCATACATGTCCTGCTGTCCTCATACATGTCCTGCTGTCCTCATACATGTCCTGCTGTCCTCATACATGTCCTGCTGTCCTCATACATGTCCTGCTGTCCTCATACATGTCCTGCTGTCCTCATACATGTCCTGCTGTCCTCATACATGTCCTGCTGTCCTCATACATGTCCTGCTGTCTTCATACATGTCCTGCTGTCTTCATACATGTCCTGCTGTCTTCATACATGTCCTGCTGTCCTCATACATGTCCTGCTGTCCTCATACATGTCCTGCTGTCTTCATACATGTCCTGCTGTCTTCATACATGTCCTGCTGTCCTCATACATGTCCTGCTGTCTTCATACATGTCCTGCTGTCTTCATACATGTCCTGCTGTCCTCATACATGTCCTGCTGTCTTCATACATGTCCTGCTGTCTTCATACATGTCCTGCTGTCTTCATACATGTCCTGCTGTCCTCATACATGTCCTGCTGTCTTCATACATGTCCTGCTGTCCTCATACATGTCCTGCTGTCTTCATACATGTCCTGCTGTCCTCATACATGTCCTGCTGTCCTCATACATGTCCTGCTGTCCTCATACATGTCCTGCTGTCCTCATACATGTCCTGCTGTCCTCATACATGTCCTGCTGTCTTCATACATGTCCTGCTGTCCTCATACATGTCCTGCTGTCCTCATACATGTCCTGCTGTCCTCATACATGTCCTGCTGTCTTCATACATGTCCTGCTGTCCTCATACATGTCCTGCTGTCCTCATACATGTCCTGCTGTCCTCATACATGTCCTGCTGTCTTCATACATGTCCTGCTGTCCTCATACATGTCCTGCTGTCCTCATACATGTCCTGCTGTCCTCATACATGTCCTGCTGTCTTCATACATGTCCTGCTGTCCTCATACATGTCCTGCTGTCCTCATACATGTCCTGCTGTCTTCATACATGTCCTGCTGTCCTCATACATGTCCTGCTGTCCTCATACATGTCCTGCTGTCCTCATACATGTCCTGCTGTCCTCATACATGTCCTGCTGTCCTCATACATGTCCTGCTGTCCTCATACATGTCCTGCTGTCTTCATACATGTCCTGCTGTCCTCATACATGTCCTGCTGTCCTCATACATGTCCTGCTGTCCTCATACATGTCCTGCTGTCTTCATACATGTCCTGCTGTCCTCATACATGTCCTGCTGTCCTCATACATGTCCTGCTGTCTTCATACATGTCCTGCTGTCTTCATACATGTCCTGCTGTCCTCATACATGTCCTGCTGTCTTCATACATGTCCTGCTGTCTTCATACATGTCCTGCTGTCTTCATACATGTCCTGCTGTCCTCATACATGTCCTGCTGTCCTCATACATGTCCTGCTGTCTTCATACATGTCCTGCTGTCTTCATACATGTCCTGCTGTCCTCATACATGTCCTGCTGTCTTCATACATGTCCTGCTGTCTTCATACATGTCCTGCTGTCCTCATACATGTCCTGCTGTCCTCATACATGTCCTGCTGTCTTCATACATGTCCTGCTGTCTTCATACATGTCCTGCTGTCTTCATACATGTCCTGCTGTCCTCATACATGTCCTGCTGTCTTCATACATGTCCTGCTGTCCTCATACATGTCCTGCTGTCCTCATACATGTCCTGCTGTCCTCATACATGTCCTGCTGTCCTCATACATGTCCTGCTGTCCTCATACATGTCCTGCTGTCTTCATACATGTCCTGCTGTCCTCATACATGTCCTGCTGTCCTCATACATGTCCTGCTGTCCTCATACATGTCCTGCTGTCCTCATACATGTCCTGCTGTCTTCATACATGTCCTGCTGTCCTCATACATGTCCTGCTGTCCTCATACATGTCCTGCTGTCCTCATACATGTCCTGCTGTCCTCATACATGTCCTGCTGTCCTCATACATGTCCTGCTGTCCTCATACATGTCCTGCTGTCCTCATACATGTCCTGCTGTCCTCATACATGTCCTGCTGTCCTCATACATGTCCTGCTGTCCTCATACATGTCCTGCTGTCCTCATACATGTCCTGCTGTCTTCATACATGTCCTGCTGTCCTCATACATGTCCTGCTGTCCTCATACATGTCCTGCTGTCCTCATACATGTCCTGCTGTCCTCATACATGTCCTGCTGTCTTCATACATGTCCTGCTGTCTTCATACATGTCCTGCTGTCTTCATACATGTCCTGCTGTCTTCATACATGTCCTGCTGTCCTCATACATGTCCTGCTGTCCTCATACATGTCCTGCTGTCTTCATACATGTCCTGCTGTCCTCATACATGTCCTGCTGTCCTCATACATGTCCTGCTGTCTTCATACATGTCCTGCTGTCTTCATACATGTCCTGCTGTCTTCATACATGTCCTGCTGTCTCATACATGTCCTGCTGTCTTCATACATGTCCTGCTGTCTTCATACATGTCCTGCTGTCTTCATACATGTCCTGCTGTCCTCATACATGTCCTGCTGTCTTCATACATGTCCTGCTGTCCTCATACATGTCCTGCTGTCTTCATACATGTCCTGCTGTCTTCATACATGTCCTGCTGTCTTCATACATGTCCTGCTGTCCTCATACATGTCCTGCTGTCCTCATACATGTCCTGCTGTCCTCATACATGTCCTGCTGTCTTCATACATGTCCTGCTGTCTTCATACATGTCCTGCTGTCTCATACATGTCCTGCTGTCCTCATACATGTCCTGCTGTCCTCATACATGTCCTGCTGTCTTCATACATGTCCTGCTGTCCTCATACATGTCCTGCTGTCCTCATACATGTCCTGCTGTCTTCATACATGTCCTGCTGTCTTCATACATGTCCTGCTGTCTTCATACATGTCCTGCTGTCTTCATACATGTCCTGCTGTCCTCATACATGTCCTGCTGTCTTCATACATGTCCTGCTGTCTTCATACATGTCCTGCTGTCTTCATACATGTCCTGCTGTCCTCATACATGTCCTGCTGTCCTCATACATGTCCTGCTGTCCTCATACATGTCCTGCTGTCTTCATACATGTCCTGCTGTCTTCATACATGTCCTGCTGTCTTCATACATGTCCTGCTGTCTTCATACATGTCCTGCTGTCTTCATACATGTCCTGCTGTCCTCATACATGTCCTGCTGTCCTCATACATGTCCTGCTGTCTTCATACATGTCCTGCTGTCTTCATACATGTCCTGCTGTCTTCATACATGTCCTGCTGTCCTCATACATGTCCTGCTGTCTTCATACATGTCCTGCTGTCCTCATACATGTCCTGCTGTCTTCATACATGTCCTGCTGTCTTCATACATGTCCTGCTGTCTTCATACATGTCCTGCTGTCTTCATACATGTCCTGCTGTCTTCATACATGTCCTGCTGTCCTCATACATGTCCTGCTGTCCTCATACATGTCCTGCTGTCCTCATACATGTCCTACTGTCTTCATACATGTCCTGCTGTCTTCATACATGTCCTGCTGTCTTCATACATGTCTGCTGTCTTCATACATGTCCTACTGTCCTCATACATGTCCTACTGTCTTCATACATGTCCTACTGTCTTCATACATGTCCTACTGTCTTCATACATGTCCTGCTGTCTTCATACATGTACTGCTTTCTTCATACATGTCCTACTGTCCTCATACATGTCCTACTGTCTTCATACATGTCCTACTGTCTTCATACATGTCCTGCTGTCCTCATACATGTACTGCTTTCTTCATACATGTCCTACTGTCTTCATACATGTCCTGCTGTCTTCATACATGTACTGCTTTCTTCATACATGTCCTACTGTCTTCATACATGTCCTACTGTCTTCATACATGTCCTACTGTCCATACATGTCCTACTGTCTTCATACATGTCCTGTTGTCCTCATACATGTCCTGCTGTCCTCATACATGTCCTGCTTCTTCATACATGTCCTACTGTCCTCATACATGTCCTACTGTCTTCATACATGTCCTACTGTCTTCATACATATCCTGTTGTCCTCATACGTCCTGCTGTCCTCATACATGTCCTGCTGTCTTCACTCCTGCTGTCTTCATACATGTCCTACTGTCTTCATACATGTCCTGCTGTTCTCATACATGTCCTACTGTCCTCATACATGTCCTGCTGTCTTCATACATGTCCTGCTGTCCTCATACATGTCCTGCTGTCCTCATACATGTCCTGCTGTCTTCATACATGTCCTGCTGTCTTCATACATGTCCTGCTGTCCTCATACATGTCCTGCTGTCTTCATACATGTCCTGCTGTCTTCATACATGTCCTGCTGTCCTCATACATGTCCTGCTGTCTTCATACATGTCCTGCTGTCCTCATACATGTCCTGCTGTCTTCATACATGTCCTGCTGTCTTCATACATGTCCTGCTGTCCTCATACATGTCCTGCTGTCTTCATACATGTCCTGCTGTCTTCATACATGTCCTGCTGTCCTCATACATGTCCTGCTGTCCTCATACATGTCCTGCTGTCTTCATACATGTCCTGCTGTCTCATACATGTCCTGCTGTCTCATACATGTCCTGCTGTCTTCATACATGTCCTGCTGTCTTCATACATGTCCTGCTGTCCTCATACATGTCCTGCTGTCTTCATACATGTCCTGCTGTCTTCATACATGTCCTGCTGTCTTCATACATGTCCTGCTGTCCTCATACATGTCCTGCTGTCCTCATACATGTCCTGCTGTCTCATACATGTCCTGCTGTCTTCATACATGTCCTGCTGTCTTCATACATGTCCTGCTGTCCTCATACATGTCCTGCTGTCCTCATACATGTCCTGCTGTCCTCATACATGTCCTGCTGTCCTCATACATGTCCTGCTGTCTTCATACATGTCCTGCTGTCCTCATACATGTCCTGCTGTCTTCATACATGTCCTGCTGTCTTCATACATGTCCTGCTGTCTTCATACATGTCCTGCTGTCTTCATACATGTCCTGCTGTCCTCATACATGTCCTGCTGTCTTCATACATGTCCTGCTGTCTTCATACATGTCCTGCTGTCTTCATACATGTCCTGCTGTCTTCATACATGTCCTGCTGTCCTCATACATGTCCTGCTGTCTTCATACATGTCCTGCTGTCTTCATACATGTCCTGCTGTCTTCATACATGTCCTGCTGTCCTCATACATGTCCTGCTGTCTTCATACATGTCCTGCTGTCCTCATACATGTCCTGCTGTCTTCATACATGTCCTGCTGTCTTCATACATGTCCTGCTGTCCTCATACATGTCCTGCTGTCTTCATACATGTCCTGCTGTCCTCATACATGTCCTGCTGTCCTCATACATGTCCTGCTGTCCTCATACATGTCCTACTGTCTTCATACATGTCCTGCTGTCTTCATACATGTCCTGCTGTCTTCATACATGTACTGCTTTCTTCATACATGTCCTACTGTCCTCATACATGTCCTACTGTCTTCATACATGTCCTACTGTCTTCATACATGTCCTACTGTCTTCATACATGTCCTGCTGTCTTCATACATGTACTGCTTTCTTCATACATGTCCTACTGTCCTCATACATGTCCTACTGTCTTCATACATGTCCTACTGTCTTCATACATGTCCTGCTGTCCTCATACATGTACTGCTTTCTTCATACATGTCCTACTGTCTTCATACATGTCCTGCTGTCTTCATACATGTACTGCTTTCTTCATACATGTCCTACTGTCTTCATACATGTCCTACTGTCTTCATACATGTCCTACTGTCCTCATACATGTCCTACTGTCTTCATACATGTCCTGTTGTCCTCATACATGTCCTGCTGTCCTCATACATGTCCTGCTTCTTCATACATGTCCTACTGTCCTCATACATGTCCTACTGTCTTCATACATGTCCTACTGTCTTCATACATGTCCTACTGTCTTCATACATGTCCTACTGTCTTCATACATGTCCTACTGTCTTCATACATGTCCTACTATCCTCATACATGTCCTACTGTCTTCATACATGTCCTACTGTCCTCATACATGTCCTGCTGTCCTCATACATGTCCTACTGTCTTCATACATATCCTGTTGTCCTCATACGTCCTGCTGTCCTCATACATGTCCTGCTGTCTTCACTCCTGCTGTCTTCATACATGTCCTACTGTCTTCATACATGTCCTGCTGTTCTCATACATGTCCTACTGTCCTCATACATGTCCTGCTGTCTTCATACATGTCCTGCTGTCCTCATACATGTCCTGCTGTCCTCATACATGTCCTGCTGTCTTCATACATGTCCTGCTGTCTTCATACATGTCCTGCTGTCCTCATACATGTCCTGCTGTCTTCATACATGTCCTGCTGTCTTCATACATGTCCTGCTGTCCTCATACATGTCCTGCTGTCTTCATACATGTCCTGCTGTCCTCATACATGTCCTGCTGTCTTCATACATGTCCTGCTGTCTTCATACATGTCCTGCTGTCCTCATACATGTCCTGCTGTCTTCATACATGTCCTGCTGTCTTCATACATGTCCTGCTGTCCTCATACATGTCCTGCTGTCCTCATACATGTCCTGCTGTCCTCATACATGTCCTGCTGTCCTCATACATGTCCTGCTGTCTTCATACATGTCCTGCTGTCTTCATACATGTCCTGCTGTCCTCATACATGTCCTGCTGTCTTCATACATGTCCTGCTGTCTTCATACATGTCCTGCTGTCTTCATACATGTCCTGCTGTCTTCATACATGTCCTGCTGTCTTTATACATGTCCTGCTGTCCTCATACATGTCCTGCTGTCTTCATACATGTACTGCTGTCCTCATACATGTCCCCTTCTTCATTCTTTTCAGAGCTTTCCGGACTTCACCCTCACTAATCTTTCCCACTTCCTGGTCCACAGTTTCTATGACCTCTACGTTCTGTCATGTGTGTCATGTCTACTGTTGCTGTTGGTAAAATCCAAGGTGGTAAAACTGATAGTGGTAGATGTTGGCTTGTTTCTAAATTGTGTACCTGAACTTCTTCTATTTTCTTTCTTATAATACATCCAAAACTTTTTGTTTGTTTTTTCTCTTTTTCCCAGCATGGGTTTAGTGTTTCAAGTGTTGGATGATCCGGGTTTATGCTTTGCAAGTTAATCCAGTAATTTATTGCTAGTTGTGTTCTTCTTAGTTCCAGTGACATTTCACCCATTTCTACTTCTAGTGCTGTTGTTGGTGTGGTTTTGAAAGCTCCTGTACAAATGCTTAAAGCCTGATGTTGTATTGTGTCTAATTTTTCCAGATGAGTTTTAGCTGCTGATCCGTAAATGATGCTTCCATAGTCAATGTTTGATCTGATTAATCCAAGTATATTTCTTTTAAAGCTCCTCTATCTGCTCCCCAGTCACTGCCAGACAAACATCTCATAATGTTTAATATTTTCTTACATTTATCTATAATTTTCTGTATATGTATTTTCCATATTATTTTTTCATCAAACCATACTCCTAAAAGCTTTACACTTTTTACTTCTTATAATTCTTGATGATATAAATTTAATTTTATTTCCTCTCTTATTTTTTTCTGTGTAAACACCATAACTTTAGTTTTTTCTACTGAGAACTGAAATCCCCAATGAAATGCCCATTTTCTATTCCCATTATCACAGCTTGCACTTTCTTTACAACAAATGCAGTATTTCTCCCTCTTTCCATATGGCTCCATTGTCAGCAAACAGTGAACATCCCATATCTTTCCCAGTGTCTGTAAATATATCATTTATCATTATTGAAAACAACAATGGACTTAAAATGCTTCCTTGTGGTGTCCCATTTTCTACAGTTTCTTTGTGAAAAGAAACCGCCCATCATTAAACAGGGGTGGAGGCCTCCGGGTTCAACTGTCCCCCTCCTACAATGCTGTGATTGCTGGTATCACTCAGCCCTCTGTGAATAGCAAACAACCATCAGGGTGCTAACGATCCATTGTTAGGCTGATGGTCCTCCTTGATCATGTGAGCAGCTGGTTTCGGCTGTCATCAGCCAACTGGTTGTGTAACACTGTGAGAGGGTGCTATTTATAAGACTGAGCTGAACCCAGCACCTCAGACTGAGGAAGTCTTTCGGACGAAAGACGAAACGTTTCTACAATTTTTTTGCTTTTTTGTTTTTGTTTGTTTTTTGAATGTCTAGAGGACCAGACTTAGCTTTTTTAGATTTTTCTACCTGGATAACTGAGCATGCATCAGGGTTTCTTGAGAGTTCTTGCCCAATTCTCACTTCTATTGTTCTGTTTGATAAAAAGTTTTGAACCAGTTATACATTTTCCCATTAATCCCCATTTGGCATAATTTAATTAATAATCCTTCCACCCACATCATGTTGTATGCCTTCTCTATGTCAAAAAATACTGTTCTTTGTGGATTTGTGCTTTTCTGATTTCATGTTCTAAGCAAAATTTCTAGACAGGCTCTAGAGAAATGTGGATATCCTAACTGGGCCTTCCTGAAAGCAGAGAAGAAACCCAAACAGGACTCCAGCCAGCCATCAGGTGAAAAGAAGGAACCCAGACCCAGACCAGTGGCCATTCCGTATGTTGCGGGAGTTTCAGAGACATTGAGACGTTTATTTTCTAAACACAACGTCCCAGTGGCTTTTAAACCCCAAAATACATTACGGCAAAAACTGGTTCATCCCAAAGATCCAGATCCCGGCAAAAACAGAGTAATATTGTGTATGCTGTTCAGTGTCAGGAGGGTGATCAGTCTTATATCAGGGAAACTAAACAGCCACTGGCCAAAAGGATGGCCCAGCACAGAAGATCAACATCATCAGGTCAGGACTCTGCAGTCTACACTCATCTCCAGGTCAGAGGTCACTCTTTCAGGGATGAAGATGTTCACATCCTTGATAGAGAGGAACGATGGTTTGAGAGAGGAGTAAAGGAGGCCATCTTTGTGAAAAGAAACCGTCCATCATTAAACAGAGGTGGAGGCCTCCGGGTTCAACTGTCCCCCTCTTACAATGCTGTTATTGCTAGTATCACTCAGCCCTCTGTGAATAGCAAACAACCATCAGGGTGCTAACGATCCATCGTTAGGCTGATGGTCCTCCTTGATCATGTGAGCAGCTGGTTTCAGGCTGTCATCAGCCAACTGGTTGATCCACTGTGGGAGGGTGCTATTTATAAGACTGAGCTGAGCACAGCTTCTCAGACTGAGGAAGTCTTTCGGACGAAAGACGAAACGTTTCTACAGTTTTTTTTTATTTGCTTTGTTTTTTGTTTTTGTTTTTTTGAATGTCCAGAGGACCAGACTTAGCTTTTATAGATCTCTCAGAGCTGTTTTGAGAGAATGAGGGTTGTGAATTGGCTGCCCTGTATGTCAATCAAGTGACGGGATGTTTGATAGGCTGACAATTTTTTTAATGTCACGCTGCAATCGACCAGTAGATCAAGATCGACGTAATGAGCACCCCTGCATTGGACAAAACCATTTGCCAACAGGGAAGGGGGGGAGGAAAAATTCATTTTTTTCTTAGATTAATGGAGGATTTCTCTCTCTTTTTTTTGCCTTTTTATATTTATATTGTACACTTGTATACATATTGTATAATTGAACTGTGTGTTGTATACACAGTTTCCTTTATTTAATTATTTGGGGGGACATATCTACACTTCCCCAGGATTGGGGGGATCCGGACCCCCCCGACCCCCCCGGGATTTAACCTATGATTAGGGCAGAAGGGAAGACAGGAGAACCAGAGGATAGAACAAAGTGATCATCTTACAATGGAACGCTAGAAGTCTAATAGCATATGAGCATGAGTGTAAAGGTTTTATCAAAGAATTCAAAGAAGATGTAGAGCTTTTTATTTTATATGTGAATGACTTGGTAAATGTGTCAGGACTCCTTAAATGTGTACTTTTTGCTGATGATACCACTTTTTTCTGTTTAGGTGAAGATATAGAACAAATGTTGGAATTGATAAAGACAGAATTTGTCAAGATACAAACTTGGTTTAAAATAAATAAATTATCATTAAATCTAGAAAAAACTAATTACATGATATTCGGTAATAAAAAGAAAACTGTTGATGTTCCACTCAAAATTGAGGATGTTGAGATTTGTAGAGTGAATGAGGTGAAGTTTTTGGGTGTTATCATTGATGACAAACTGACATGGAAACAACACATAAATTCTGTAAGAATAAAAATAGCTAAATCGATTGCAGTACTGTACAAAGTCAGAGACCTATTGAATGATAAAGCTCTGTATTTGTTGTATAACACAATCATTGTTCCACACTTAATCTATTGTATTGATGTTTGGGGGAATGCGTGTAAAACAATCACAAAGCCTATTTTTGTATTACAGAAAAGAGCTGTAAGAATTATCACTAGAAAACATTACCGTCATCCATCAAGTACATTATTTTATCAACTGAAGTTATTGAAGTTCCATGATTTGGTAGACTATAATATTTTATCAGTTATGTATAGGGCTCAAAATAATGCATTACCTTTAAATATCCAAATGCATTTTGTTAAAAGACAAAGTTGTTATAATCTTAAGGGGACAGAGATGTTTGTAAAACCACAATTCAGAACTAGTTTGAAGGGACGTTCTACCTCAATCCAGGGAATTAGATTATGGAATGGCTTGGAGAATGTAGTTAAAAATGCCAAGTCAATGTTTACATTTAAGAAAATGATCAAAACAAATGTGTTAAAAATATATAAATGAAATAGCGTAATGTGTATTGTATTAGTTAGAAAATGTGTTTTGTATTAGTTAGAAAATTAGAAAGAGTTAGTCATTTTGTACTGTTGGTTGAAGATTATTATTGTTTAATCTGATTGTTGGAAGTAATGGTGTGAGCACACCAAGCAGCGTTTTGACCTCCAAAGCTTCCAGCTTCCATGTAAAGTCAATGGTGGACACACCTCCATGCGCCTCCTGGCGTCAGGCGTCGTGCGTCGTGCGTGTTGAGCGTGCTGGGGGGCGTTTTTCCGTGTACGTGAACCGGCGTCGGCTTCCAAGTGCCGCCTTCATGAAGCTGAAGTTTTCGCGGTCCAAACGTTCAAACGCCGCTCAACTCTTCCTGATTGGTTGGTGTGTCAACCAATCAGGGAGAGTCGGGGTGGAGCTATGTGACGCGGAACGAGGGGACAGTTGTGCGCATGCGCAACTGTGTGACGTATTGTTTGTGTCAAAACCCGCGAAGTTGTGTACAGTGCTATGATGGAAGACAAATTGATTGTTGCCGTGTGTTCACGAGAAGTCTTGTACGACCAGTCAAGTCTCCTGTACAGAGACAGAAATAAAAAGGTCCTTGCCTGGCAGAGTATCAGTGAGGAACTCGGTATGCCGGGTAAGTTTTGAATTGTGAACGTTTCACGTTTAGCCACTTTAAGCTGCTGGCCGATGTGATTTGATGTTTATTCATTCATATTAAAAGAACAATACAAGATATTTTCATCAGATACAAGAATACAAGTAGGATAAAATGAAGGGAGCAGAAAGAAGATGAAATCTTATTATATCTGCCCCTTATTTCCCAGTTTGTTCAAACAATGATAACCGTCAAACTACATAACAAAATGGATAAAAATAAGAATGATTTCAACTAACTCAAAGTATAGCCACCACGTTTAACGTTTTTAAATGCTTTTGTTTAGTGGATTACTGCAAGAAAAGGTGGAAGAGTCTGAGGGACACCTATGCTAAAGAAGTGAAAAAGGAGAAAGACAGACAACGCAGTGGTGCAGCAGCAGACAGCAGTACCAAATGGAAGTACATGGTGGTCATGTCCTTCTTGAAGCCTTTCATGACGCCACGTGAAACAAGTGGCAACATGCCTAGGACACATCTGGACACTTCCATGGAGAACCAGGCAGCTGTGGACGACGACACACAAGACCCAGAGGAGGCTGCAGACGAGTCAGCAGCATTTGAGGCCTCATCAACCCTAGGTAAGTTGTGACTCATAGACATTTATACTGCAAAGTTGTTATAAATATTAATGTAAACAATATTGTTTATTTGTTATTTGATTCACAGAAACTATTGACTTGGGTGATTTGGAGATGGCACAAAACTTCAGAGCTCCTTCTCCAGTAACTGCTTCTCTTGCGTCGTCCACCGCCTCTTCTTCTGTGATGCCTGCGCCTTCCTCGTGGGCCCCAGGTGTGACTCTCATCGTGCATTTTGTATTGATTTGTATTGATTTAGTGGCAAAAAACCACAAATACACACACACAACTGATGCAGTGGTACAAAAATATCCTCCGCTTTAAAACACACACACACACACACACACACACACACACACACACAGAGAGATACATATGTAAACTCATAAAAACAAATAATTTCTTATGAAACAACTTATTGAGTATTTGCTGTACACACAGTTATGTACAGTAATGCAGACATGTGTCCCTTGAAAGCTCATCTAACATGCAAAACATGTAACACATACTGTGTCCTTTACATGATCAGGGCAGAAGAGACCCCGTCGGGAGCAGCCTCCGATGCAGCGAAAGGACTTCGAGCGTGAGGTCCTTGACTTCATGAGGGGACGAGATAGTTTGGCTGCCACACCACCACCACCTCCCGCCAGCGAAACAGAGAAGTTTTTGTTGTCCCTGGTTGAGCCACTGGAACGTTTGACTCTCCTGCAGCGTGAACGAATAAAATTTAAAATGTACACAATGATTTATGAGGAGTCCACTGGCGACAGGGTTGGTCCAGTGACGTCACAGGAAGGCTAACACTGGAATGTGTGGTTTTATTCGTTCACGCTGCAGGAGAGTCAAACGTTCCAGTGTTAGGTCATGTTAGGTCCAAATCTGTTTTAAAGAGGGCATGTTATTCCCAGCTTTTTATATATATGCAATTCTTTAAACATATACTGTATATAACATTATATATAGATATATGACTTGTTCATTTTTAAATAACAATGTGTGTGTGTTTTTTGTAGTTTTAAATAAATCTGTTTTTTAAATAAACCTGGTGTGTGAGTTTTAAAATGTTTAGCTGAAACTGGCTGGTATAAGCAACATTTAATTTCATGTAGCTTTTTAGTGCAGGTTTGTAACTAGCACTGTCTGGCATTTGTATGATTTCATATGAATACAGTGTGACAGGGCAGAAAAGTACTAATTATGGAAAAATTTGGTTTTACTCTGCTATTCTTTTTTTGGTCCGTCACGTTAAAATTAAATGTTGGAACAAACGTTTCCCCAACGAACCAATTCCAAAAAGAACAGAAAATTATCACACAATTGCAAACTGTCATTTTTAATGCAAGTGAACACATGGAACAAATGAAAATGTGGATACGAAAGTGTTCACAATGAACGTTGTGCAGTTATATAAAGAACTACATAAAATTAAACTCATAAATATTACAAAGGCAGTGGGGGTGATGACTACTCTAGCTGCCATGCCACTGCTCCTTCTTCTGAGAAGTATCTCATGAATGCCTCTCTGGCCACCATTGCTTCTCTTGCTGCACAGTTCGCTCCCACTCTCTGGACACCAGGAAGGGGTTCTTCTGTGCCACGGTGTGCTGGTATGTCGTCAACCCGCATTAAATTGTGGAGAACACAAGTGGCTTTCACACACTTCTCCACAACCTCAGGGGAGATTTCAAGGTCACGGCGAAACATACGCCACTGACTAGACCAGATCCCAAAAGCATCCTCAACCACCAACCGTGCCCGTGACAGTCGGTAGTTGAAGACACGTTGCTCTCTGGTCAGTTCCCCACGTCCTGGGAAGGGCCGCATTAAATTTCTGCGCAGCGGGAAAGCCTCATCTGCCACAATGACGTGGGGCTGGGGTCCTCTGTCCCCACCGCCAGGGAGGTGCTGGTCCGGTGGCAGATTGAGTGTGCCGTCACGCAGAGCCTGACCAAAGTTGGAGTTGGCCAAGATCCCACCGTCACTGGTTCTTCCATACCCCCCAACATCAACGATACGGAACCTGTATTTAGCATCTACCACGGCTAGAAGAACCAATGAGTGGGATCCTTTATATTTAAAAAACATTGAGCCAGAATTGCGTGGTGCTTTCAGCCTGATATGTTTTCAATCCAACGCACCGCAGCACAGAGGGAAGTTCCATTTCTCCTCAAACTCCTTCGAAATGGACCTCCAATCATCCACTGTAGGTACAGCCATGAAGTCCTCCACTAGACAGTCCCAGATAGCGGTCGCCACATCCGGTACAATTTTGACAACAGTGGAAATTCCCACACGAAAGCTGTTTGCTATGGTCCTGTAGGAGTCTCCAGTAACAAAAAACCTGCATAGAGAAAGAGTAATTACAATTATTACAGAAATTACATTAAACGTACTACATCTGTAATGCACATAATAGAACCTACACACACACACACACACCTCTATATGTATACACATTAGGATGTGTGGCAAACATCACTCAGATAGACACAATACTGTATGTATGTGCTTATGTACACACTCTTCTATAAAGAATAATATGTATTTCAATACAGGTATATATATATATATATATATATATATATATATATATATATATATATATATATATATATATATATATATATATATATATATATAT